>JAPYZK010001327.1:0-18235 GCA_030522785.1 Platygaster equestris | reverse complement strand
TACTCTCGCGGATATTTTGGATTTGAAAATCGATTCGAAAATTTTTTCGATTTTTGGAGTTCTTGAACTCATCTCCAAATCTACAGAATTACATTTTTTAATTCCTGTATTTTAACCTACAGATTTTACGAATAAAATATTCGTTTCGAAAAAGGGGCTTTTCAAATTTTCAAAATGTGCAGTCTTGGATAATTTAAAATGATATAAATTTTGGAATTCTTGAAAACTAGAAGTTTTTAACGTATTCATTAATCTACGGGTACAAAATGTAATTTTCGATTTTGACACTTTTGGTATTTAAAGAGATTCAGAATTTTTATTCATTTTCACGGATTTTTTGGAATTGACAATCAACTCGCGAAATTCTTAGATTTTTGAAGTTCCTAAACACATTTTAAAATGTACAGAAGTCCGTTTCAAAGTTCCCAAGTTTTAATTTTCATATTTTGCGTATCGAATACTAATTTTAAAACTAACATCCTCGAACTTCTGAAATTTGCAGTCTGGAAAAATTTGAAAAGATACTATTTAATTTCGAAATTGGTAATAAATGCAAGTTTTTCTATCCATTTGTTAATTTGCAATACAAAATGACATTTTTCTTTTGGACACTTTCGGGATTCGAAGATATTCAAGTTCGAAATTCGCAGTTTTATACTTCAATCAAATTCGTAGAGTTTCAAAAGCTGATGATAAAATATTCTAATTAAAATGATCATTATTACGTATTTTGTGATTTTGAAAATGAACTCGCAAAATTCTTCGTTTTTTGGCCTTCTAAAACACATTTCCAAATCTACAAAATAAAATCACAGAATTCTCATTTTTTTTCATCTCCGCATTTTGCTAACTGAATATTCATGTCAAAAACGAGACTTTCCGAAACCCCAAAATTTGCAGTCTACAAAAATTCAAAAACACAGTCTAAATCTTGAAATGCTCAAAAACTGCTAGTTTTTACATCCATTTATAAATCTACAAATACCATTTTCGATTTTGACACTCCTGGAATTCGGAGGAATTAAATATTGTAATTCTCAGGTTAAGAATTGAATCAAATTTGTAGAATCTCGAAAACTGGTACTTCAATTTTCTAATTCACATTTTTCACTTTCCAAAATTCTTCGATTTTCGGATTTCCTGAACGCATTCTCCGAATTTCGTTACTTCAAAATTTCTCGACTATATTCTTTCTGCACTTAAAATCCAAAAAATCCTGTACCACAAAAAATGAAACCCAAAATTCCAATTTCCGAAAAACGTCTCTCACATCCTCAATAAAGAAAACATTCCAACTCGAATCTCTTCCCCAGTCACACACTTCCCTCCGAATAAGTTCATAGGGCGAGCTTTCCTCTCCAATGAGCTTCCAATGGGAAAAAAGAGACAGAAAACCGAACTTATTCGGAAGGAGACCTGTAATTTTTCTCCAAAATAACCTTCTCTAATAAATATTTCCACCCAATTACGTTTCCACTCCTAATCACTTTTCTCTACACATCCCTCGTAAATTATTCATCATTCCAGCCTCAAGTTACAAGAACTTAATTCATTAATTACCCCATTTAATGAAATAAACATCCACCTTCATCACGACAAAATATTCAGCATGTTTCGAGTGAAAACTTTGGGGTACGTCAGAAACTTGGCGTCTGAAAACGGGTTTCAAAGTTTTTAAGTCCTTTGTTGCATCGAATCTGGGTACAATTAGCATCTGATTGACTAGCAAGATCGCTGCACGCGATTATTGAGCACTCGCTTTAATTGCAGCGCACCCTTGACTTTGTGCATATCAGTACCGGGTTACTCGACAGTTCGTAAAACCACCAGAAGCCCTTCAAAGCTTCCAGATACTAGTTTATCAATATCCCCGTGTTCCATTGATGCAACAAGAATTTCGAGTATGTTTTGTCCTTTGGGACGAATGCGTTCGCTCGCGCGTCACTAATCCCGTACGTTTCGTTCCAATGATTACCCGATCGTTGTTCGAGCACACGCGATATAACAATTAATCGTTTCAATAATTATTTTATCGAAATCTTTGGCGCTCGTGATTTTGATAACGTTATAGGCGAGTTTTTACGGCATTGTTCGATCGGTTTGTCGGGGTTTATTTTAATTAATCGATCCGTTTATTGGAATCTCGATAATTGCTTGTTATGTGGGTTCAGTGAGTGGATCTCTAATTAACGTTGCATTAATTATGATTAGTTGTAATAGTTATGATTTTGGTATAGTGATTTGGAAGGGATTTTTTATTTTGTACACATTTGATTTTTTGAATGATGATGATAATGATTGAAATGAGAAATACTTAGAGGGGTGTGTTTTCAGATTTGTTGACTATGATTTATTTATGAAATTTTTTTATTTTTATTTGAGTATATTTTACTTTTATAAGAATTGGAAATTTTGAAAGTTATGTCAGTATTTGGAAAATGGGCAGTTTTTCAGAATTCAGGGAATTTTAGAATACTGAATTAATTCAACTGAATTATATTTCAGAACAAATTCAAAAATGATAAAAAAGAAAATTTTTGAAAGAATTGAAATTTTGTATACAATTGAAAAAATCGCAATTTATTTGGAGTTTAGATAACTTTCAGAATTTATGAACATCCATAATATTATAATAATGCTTTTAATTTTGTTATAGTAATTTGGAACATGTTTAAAATTTTGTAAACACTCAATTTTTTTGATACAATAATAATGATTGGAATAAAAAATATTCAGAAGTGTTTCCAGAGTCCAAAAATATTTTTTTTGAATTTGAAGAATTCGTGTAGGTATATATATTGTGTGTATATCTATATTTTGTTGATATTTTTCATGTGTTTCAAATTTGGATTTCTGATTTCAAATTAAGAAATGGGCATTTTTGTTATTTTCTTTATATTTTTGATATTGAGAAAAAGATTCAAATTCAGAAAATATTTCGAGATTATCAAATCTTGAGCAATTTTTTCATTTTTTTCAAATTGTTAATGTTGTGTATATTCATCATGTGTTTTAAATTTGGATTTCTAATTCCAAATTGAAAAATTGGTATTTTTTTTCAAAATTTGTTGATGAATGTGAAATGAAGAAAATAATTTGAATTTAAAAAATATGTTTTTTTATTATATTTTGAACAATGCTATGATTTTTTTTAACTGTTAATTTTCAAATGTTTGTAAAGTTCGTAAAATTGTTTTCTAAATCCCAAAAATCTCTGTATATTTTGTATGTATTTTTCATAGATTCCGAATTTGGATTTCTTCAAAAATTATTATTTTCTAGAACTTTCGTAATAGTTTCAAAATCAAAAAAGTTTATCAAAATCCATGAAATATTTCAATATCCATCAAACAATGTTTTGATTTTTTCATTTGAAAATTGTAAACTTCAAGTGTTTTAAAAATACAAAAAAAGTTTTCTAAATTTCAAAAGTCTGTGCACATTTTCTGTTTATTCTGTATACTATTCGAAAATACGAAAAAATGTTCAAAATATTGATATTCTGCATATTTGCACAACTTTACATTAAACCTACGTTTTTTTTACGCCTACATATATTCGGAATTCAAAACGTCACATTTCGTAATTTGGAGCTCAACATTTTCAAATTCAAATTGCCAATTTCTCAATCCAATTTGTCAATTTCCTGATACATTTCAATTGGCAATTTTGATCGAAGTCAAATTTCGCGCAATCAGTGATTTTTTCGCGCCATTTCAAATGGCCAAAAAGGCAAATCAAATTGTCACACCAACTTATTTCACAAAATCCCCGAAAACTGTTCATAGGAAATGCACGCACAGAAAATAATATACACACGTTTTCAAAAGAAAAAATCATTCACCTGCAACATATCGCTCTTGGCAACGTGACGATGCCAAGCTTCCTCAGCCCCGTAAATGCCCGCCTCTTTTCGCAGATTGACATGCGTGCTCTTCACGTATTCCGCGAGGCGTTTCTGTTCTTCCGAAATTTTGGCGTCTCGATCCATCACGTCAGCGACTTTTTTACACTTTTTTCCTTCACTTTTCCATAAATCAATTCATCCGAACACGCGCAAACTTCAAACTTTGTTTATGTTTTGATTCTCGTTGAGATCACGTGATCACTTGTATTGGATGTGACAATTGTGATTAGCAGGAGTTGGTAGAACTGGAAGACTCACAACCATGCGCGGTCGGTAAGTATGAATGCACGGTTGCCGTGCTCCAGGCGCATTGTTATTTCCAATATTGCAATAAATTTATAACAAAAACCAACTTGTGCGATTTTTATCTCAAGAGCGCGAAACATATTATGGAAACTCATGAGACTGATGCCGTTAAAATTGTGCATTTGTTCAAAGAAGTAGTTTTCAAAACAAAAATCATGAATGGAAAAACTGAAAAACATGAAAATTCTGTCTCTTTCTAATTTATCGTAAATAATGAATGAGAGAGAGAGAGAGAGAGAGAGAGAGAGAGAGAGAGATTTTTTGTATACATTCTGAAGCACATTTTTTGCATAAAAATGATCAAAATCTCGACTCACAGCAGCAAACTTACAATACGTTCGAACTGACAATCAGATATTTGAAAACTCGGAAATCATTCATTTTAAGATTTCTGAAAGTTGATTTTCGAGAATTTCGAAACTTAATGTATTTTCGTACATTCGTAGATTTTCAACGGTTAAATGTCTAAAATCGATCAATAACTCCTGATGAAAATGCTCAACGTCTTTCAATTTTCTCGGCAGTTCCTGCAAGTCGGTCATATTTTATTTCTCCAATATATAGTTCCGTATATTTTTGTCGATAAAAATGAGTATCATCCAATCGTCTCAATCGGAGTAGAAAAAACGGATAAACGGATTATGTGCCGTACAATAAACAAATCCTTGGATCTGGAGAAACCAGATTTCGAAAAAGGACTTAATTCTTGCCGATCTGACGATTTTTTATTTCTCAATGTTTTTTTTTTGTATCTCACAGTACGACTTTTATCATGTCTCAGGCGTTCCTTATTTCTCAGTGTTTCTGGATTGAAAATAGTCATTTTCCGTCGATCGTTCCTGATCAAAATGCTCAGGGAGTTCAAATTTTACTAGATTGTCTTTTTCCTCAGCCCAATATATTTATCTTCACTAATTCTCGAACCCATACTATTCTGTGAATTCAAAACAGCACCATTCTCCGCTCGATTCTCATTCAAAATTTCTGACCACCCTAAAAAAATTTAGATCAATGCAATTTTTCTAGACGAGCCAAGTATTGGTTACTTAACCCACGTCCTTACTGCTCGAGATAATTGTGACGGAGGAGAGATTCGGGATGAATAATCCTCCGGGTATAATCTGCGATCGCGTATTTTAACGTGGATAAATTCAATCACGTGCTTCGTTTAATTTATCCACGTTTGTAGACGATTACGGAGCGTATTTGGGGGCACCGATGATAGGCTTTCATTGATATGATTACAAAATGAATCCAATTTTGAGAGAACATTATTTTCGGCGACAGTGGAGGCATCCACATGTCGAGTGACTTGCGAATAAATCCCTCTAGAGCGTTTCTCTATCATCTCTGCTCAGAGAAAGTCCCGGGAGCAGGGCATGTCTGACCACATCAGTGTTTTTCTACTGATCGTAACGTCTACTCGTATGCAACTCTTATCTTTCTCGACAAATCTGTGCCGGCGTTTTCTAGACTTTGAGATACGTGGATTTTGTATTTATCACTGGTTGGAGTGACTCGTGACTTTTTAGAGTTCATGTTTTATCACTTTTTCCGGGGAGAAAGAACGAGATAGATTATTCAAATATACTTGCGAAGTAATGCACTCATTTCAGAAAAATTACAGTCATTGTAACTTTCTCGTGTTGATTTTTAAAGTGATCGGAAGTAGAGATAGTTGAGAAAATCATGGCTTGGCATAATTTGGGAATTTTACATTAATCTGTGATTTCACCCGAGATTAATTGGTTTGACGTCATTTTGAGGGATGGAATGTTTTGTGGGAATTATCATTTTTTAACTCGTGAGTAAAAAATGTGATAAACAATTCTATTAAGGCTTTGAAAATATTTTCGATAAATCGTTTATTCTCTGGAAAAAACTAACGTTACATATATATTCCACACAATTACCTTCCTGAAACCAACACATTTACATTTCTTTAACCAATCTTTTTTCATGATAAATCGATTTTACGGAATGTGAGTGTAAAGATCCAACTATTGTCAAAGTTTCCATTGTTATAAATAAATCCTCAAACGAAAATACGAAACATTTTGTAAATATCTTCAGACGGTGATTACTCCAACTTCTAACGAAATCTAAGGGGAAACTCCCGCGTAGAAGGACGAAACTCGACCCAAAACCTTTTACTCCGCCGAAAGTATTAGTTCGGCAAACACAAGCTGTGGATATGATGTCCTCTCACTATCGAATTTCGCGGTTTTCGCGCTTAATGGAAGGGAGTCATTTTTTCTACGGACGAAATTATAACGTATTCTTGTATAAATCGCTCTTGGAAACGTCTCGTTGCAAACGAAACTTCGACATTCTCAGCGTGTTTGCTGAGGGTGAAATTTCGTCAGGAACTAACTTGTTTCGCCAATATCGCCAACATTCCACGAATGTATTGCGCAATTTCTTAACGAAAATAAAACGTACCCTTTCTTTATAATCAAAAAAACGCAGGAAAGTATTGTGCTTGCACAGAGAAATATTTTCCTCGGATCGATAAAATCCCTTGCAGCTAAAAGCTACACTTTTATTATAAGAGGATTTTTTCTCGGTTTGAAAAGACTTCTCCTGAAGGGACGTATTTTTATATAGAGTACTCAGAATTTCTCAAGAAAAAAAGGGACCTTTCCCGAATTTCTACAGCATTCAATTCATTTTTCGAAGCTGTACCTTTGGACATGTTATTTTTACATTCAGGCAATTTTCCTGATTGATTTCATTGTCTAACACTTAAGATAATGTTGAGCAACGTTTTCTTCACTTTCAAATTATTGACGAAACAGCACAAAAAACTCCGTCATACAAAAATAACCAGCTCGTATTGTTCACCGGAGACGTTCATTTTCCTCTCGAACTACTCGTTTTTAGAGCACGCTTATTCGATTGGATTGGCTGATCATAAACGCCAGTCAGCCCTTGTTTTTCCCGCGAGAGAATATTCCCGTCAACGAGCTTTTCTGTAATAGCTACCCTCCGTTAATTCCAATTACGAAAAAACTCCTCGCAATCTTACGAACGAGCGTTCGAACGCATATCTGCAATTCGACGATCTCTTTTTTTCGCCCTCGCTAACGAAGCGTCGAAATTCATTTATTCAAATGCCGGGCATAATCAGGCCACCGCGAGCTTTTTCGAACGTTATTTTTCTCCTTTTCATTGCTTCCTCGTTTAAAGACACGTACGCTTCTTTTTATGCTTTTATTTACACTTTGTCTCGGAATTCCCGAAGCTCGGTTTGTGCGTGCAAAGTGCGCATAAATTTACATTTTTACACCGTCGCGGTTACGGGACGCTCCGGCATTGTCTTCGGGAGTATAGATTTCATTTTATCGGGAAACCATTTCGAGGAGTGACGTTCTCTCCTCGGTGTTTTACACGACCTCGGGGCTCTTAAATATAACCGACGCCTCTTTGAGAAATATGGAAATATTTCTTTCTCGTCGGTGACGAATGACTTTTCCGAGCGTCCGAACATCGTAAATTGATTTCTCTTGAGATGGGCGCAGGGAAAAATTGTTCCGAAAGATTCGTGAAGGTTGAATTTTTTCCAAAAAATTGAGTTGAATGGATATTTTTGGCTCGGAGTGGTTTTTTCCTCGAAAAAATCAGAAATCAAACGGGAAAATCGATGAAATTAATCTTTCAATTTGTTCGTCAACCTAGTGATATGAAAATAAAATAATTGATATGATTATATGGTTTTTGGGTATTATGTTCAGAGATAATTTTTTTTGCTGCCCCTGCTTGAGGTATACTCTGGTTGATCTGCTTGAAAAAAGTGTTTTCAATTTATAATTCCAGAATAAGTTTTCGATCAGTCAGTGATAACGTCTTTGTATAAATTATTTTGTCACTACAATTTTTCAGAAATAGAATCGGAAATTCGTGAAGTTAAAAATTCTAGTATTTTGAAAATTTCCAAAGCTTTAAAACAGAATTTATCACAATTTTCATCAAAACTTCGTCAATTTTAGCTTTTGGGGAATTTGAAATGATTCAAAATTTTCAGAATTTCAAAAATTCCAAAACTTCACAATTTTACAGAATTTAGTGCAACTTGAAAATTCTTTCGAATTCCAGACTTGAAAATTGTAAAATCAATAGTAGTTTAACATTCCTACTATCTCCAACTCATCGATGTATTTTAATTTTTGGAGCTTTCGAGCTATAAAACTCCGGAATCCTCTAAAAATGAGAAACATTCACAAATTCCAGAACTGTCAAGTTAAATTTCCTGAATTTTCGAAACTGTATGTATAATTTTTTTCCAAATACAAATGTTTCCCAAAATTATCGAAGTTTCAAAACTGAATTCATAGAAATTTTAATCGAAACTTGGAAAATGTGAGCTCTTACAAAATTTGAAACTATCAACAATCTTTAAGACTTTTCAAATTCCAAAACTTCACAATGTCTCAAAATTTTCCGAATCTTGAGAATTCTTTCCAATTCCAAAAACTTCAAAATTCCGAAATCACATCTTCAAGCCTACTTAAATACTCTCAAAGAGAAAAAAACCATTGCGGAAAATCTCTGAAAATTTACAGAATTCATCCCGAAATTTCCACGAATTCTGAAAAACACTTGAGGTCATCATTAAGAGATTACGAAAATTGTGTCAAAAACAAAATGCAGTTTTAAAACATCATCAAAATTTGTCACAAAAACTCTGAGTTCACGTAATTTAAGAATTTCGTGAGATAGTATATTTTCCATGGTAGATTAAAATTCACGTTTTCGTAATCGTGTTTGTTGATTTCATCGATGTAGGAATCGTCAAAACAACATAATCGATTATGGAAATATTTGTCTAGTCGGAAAAAAGACGCTACGTTTTTCTGCGTTTCGCAATCGGCGCGAAGCTGATTCGCTGAGTCGCACTCGGCAAATTTGCGCATGGGGGAAAGGATCGTACGAAGGGAAGATTTGTCAGCCACGTTTTATTGGTCCCGAATGAACATGTTTCTTATAGATTAAATGTGAGAACCATTGAGATGCATGCTTTCTCGAAGGTTGTGCTCTATATTTCACGTTGAATACCAATTTGTTACTTTCGTTAGCATTCCATGGAAACTCTTGGAAAATATCGAGCTGATTTCGTGATTTTGGGCACTATGCAACTAAATTATTCGAAAAAATATAAACATATGAAAATCTCAATTGAAATTTCTCATCATCGAATGATCACTGACTGATAAAAATTAAAAAAGAGATAATTCGATCTTATTAATTAAATTATTTTCACAACTGTCCTAATGATAAGTAATCTCGTAGCTCAATAAAATCAGCAAATCGTCTTTCTTATAAATAGACTACAAATACCTCATTATTAAACATAAATTCAATACCTTAGTTAAAAAGTATCCAAACTTGGCTCATTAAAAATCTCCTTCAATCCATTCTTCTCTGAAAAATTTCAAATTACATCGTCAAAACCACTAGCATTAATAATCCATCAAGTTTCATATCACATTTTCTCCATCACCTAGGAAGATTTTTCATAAAATCTCCGATGATTTTCCTCTCCTTACAAAGAAACCTCATTCAACGCACCAAATAAGCCGACAAAATTTAACGAGCTTGTCAAGTCGAGGTAAAATAAATCTTCTAACGAATTCACCCCCAAGACACGTATGTTCCAATTCCACTTGACGTTCGTTACACTCGCTTCCTATTCAAATTTTCCGTCTCGAGAAAATCAATGCGAAAATTTTCGCGACATTCGGCCCACGTTACCTGTTTCCCCTCGGATTTCCATTAATTTCAAAGGGCTCGCGTTTTCGCGAGGGCTGCGTTCTCGAAAATTCGCAGTTTCGGTGACGGCGCCGCGCAATCGTGCACCATAGAGCGTCGTCTTTCCTGCAGTGGGAAATAATTTTCGCACTCGCTCGAGCGTCTACGTGCAGTGGGTACCTTTGGCAACGCGCGAGTATCGTAAACGCGCAAAGGGCAATGTAGCCATTGAAGGCTGCCCGTGTTCGCATGTTTATTGCTATATCTCATGAGAGCACGCGATAACTTGAGCGCTCATTACGAGCCCGCTTCTGGCCGGGATTCGCACATGCTCGCGAAAATTCCCCCGTCGAGATTTCCGCGGAAACAATGGCACTGGCTCGCGTTTGTTTATGAAAATAAACGAGGCTCATTTCGTCTCGGGAGTTTTTCACTCGCGCGCTCCATTTTAGTGAGTCGTTTCTGGTAATTGCTCATTTCGCTTGCATGTACTCCGAATAATTACTCGAAATAGATCTCATCCTGGTGGATGTTGAACGTAGTCGATTTTTTGTCCAAAATACCAAAATTAATGTCAAACTGTTTCAAGTCGGGAACAAATTCGCTCCAAAAATGAACAGCGGATGACGGAAAATATTTTTTCCCCGCAGAAAAATCCAACGCTTTCTTTATCTGTCGAGAAACTCTTCCTGCCGAGATCGTGGATAAGAACGGGTTTACTTTAAGTGACTCAAGTCAACGTTCACTCGGACGCCGCACGCAGGGTATCAAATTCCCCCCCATTCCACCCCCTCGGCATCGAAAAATCGAGTTAAAAGTCTCACGAAGAAATTTTCCTCCGAGCTTTTTACTTGAGTACTCCATTGGCGCATTGAATTTAAGCCCTCCAAGTTTATTAGAAAAGCGCATTATTGACCTCCATTATAAAGTCTTAAGAACTTTGGAGTTTCGCAATCTCCGCTGGTGCACGGACATAAAATAAGCGATGTTTTAAGAAGCCTATTCATCTCAGCCCGGGGAGAAAAGAGGGGAAAAAAATCCGCGGAAGCTTTCGCGATTTTCAACGTTAAAAAGTCCTCGAGAACGTCGGCTACCATTAAACGCGATTTTTCACAGGATGATGATTAAACGCGTCATTGTCAACGGCGTCGGGGCGAGAAATGCCTCGCACTGTAATTGATTGCCGTGCATAACGAGACAAGTGAAGTATTAAATTCCGCGTAATGCGGTACAATGGCGCGTGCAACTTCTGTTTAGTTGACTTGGCGACGCATTTACGGGAGACGCCGGGGATGGCTTGGGTAAATAGGTAAATATTGTTGTGGGAGGGAAATTCGACTGATTTATGAGGCAATTCCGAAATCGCTGGGGAAATATACAACTAATATGGGGTATTTTGTTTGAAAAATCTTTGCTTGCGGAAATAGGCACGTTCGTAAATAACAATAGTTTCTAAAAACTTACTAATTCGCTGTGTAGACGACTCTGAAAAAGCCTTGGTGCTTTCGGCCCAGTGGAATGTAGTTGAATAGGGGCGAAGGGTAAACGCTGTGAGCAAACATTGCAGGCTTGTCATCAACTGCAAATACGGTAAAGAAATGTGTTTAATGAAAGTGACGTTGAGCTGAATGTGGCGCGTTCGTTTTTGACGTTTTTCTCGGGTATTTTTTGAATAATAATGAATTATGCAAAGTGGCTCGGAGTTTTCTTTCATCCGCAACGAGGCGAATTCAGTTTTCCTGCGGGGTAAATGTCTCCTAATTTTTTACGAAAATACGTGAGCAAGTTTACTTTGATCAACGGAGAACTCGTTTTATGCATTTCTATGCGACGAGAAAGGGAGGTGTAATTGTTTGTGTTCGGAGGGAATTCCCTGGCGTCGGAAAATGTTATACATGGTGTCTCAAAGTTAACATAACAGAGGGAAATTATAAATTCTCCACGAAATTCTAAGATGATTTTCATTGTGCTATTTTCCAGAATTTGCAAAAGTGACTTAGTTTTTGCCGATTTTATCTAAGATTGAGTGTTGGAAAATTTCAAAATTCACATCAGTTTCACACATTCTGAGTGGTATTACAGAATTCGAATCATATATTATTCGAGAAATTGGGATTTGTTTGCAAAATAAAATTCGTAAATTTTAGAAAAATAGCGTACGTTTTTGGGATAGTGTGAAAATTTTCGACATTTTACAATGAATGCACATTGTTGACGAAATTCGATGATTTCGGAAATTGAAATTTTTAAAAAAATTCGCTTGAATTACGAAATTTTAGAAATTCTGAAAGAAGCTATTTTTTACGAACATTGAAACAATATACATTTTTTACAGCATTTTGATGATATTCAAATTTTGAAAAATGTTCGAACTTTTCTGAGAATTTGAAAATTTTCGAAATGTCGGATCAATTGCGAATGTTGTTCGGAAGGATATTTGATGTTTCTTGAATTTTGGAGACGTTTTTCAATTTTTTTGATTTTCTCCGTGAAACTTTCCTCTCGTCATTTCAAAAGATTTTCGCAGAAATGATTGGAATTTGTGATTTTCATCAATTTTTTACATTTCAAAATTGTGAGAAAAGTTGTCAAGTTCTGAATATCTCCGGATTATGACAATTTGTTTCTAATTGCGAATTCATCGAGTCCTAAAAAAACATTCAAGCTGTCTGAATATTTCAAAAGATTCAAAATTCACTCACAAATCTTTCAACTCCTCTAAAATTATAAATTTTGAAAAACCAAAAAATGTAGACTACGTTTTAGATGTTAGTAAAGATTCATGTATGAATAAATTGTAAACTCGTTGTCTCACCTTTTGAAATGTGAAGAAACATTTTCTAATTTGAACAAAGAGTCTAAATTATCAAGACATGCAAGTTTTTGGATAGAAGTAAAACTCCAAAAAAGTTTCCTAAACCAAGATATTTCCAGAACGCCGGGAAAATTAGTAAAACTTTACATAATGCGGTCAACTGATGTAAATTTTGAGAATATCCAACATTCAATTAATGTCAATTTTGCTAATTCGTTTTTCTACACATTTCAAGGGGTATGGTGTATTTTATTGATGCTGAAATATTTGTTTTTGGACATCTCTGTGGCTACCACACAAATTAGGGTTTGAAATAAGTTGAAATTGACTTGATTCTATAGATTTTGATGATAGATGTTCTCAAACTTTGAGCACTGTCAATTATATAACCGTTGATATTTTTTCGATAACCGTATTGAAGCTGAACTACTTGTTTTTGGACATCTCTGTGGCTATCATACAAAGTAGGGATTAAAATTGATTGAGATTAACTTGATTCTATCGATTTTAAAGATAGCTGTTCTAAAACTTTGAGCACTGTTAATTATATAACTTAATATTTTTTCGATAACCGTATTGAAACTGAACTACTCGTTTTTAGACATTATTGCGGCTACTACAGAAGCTATGGGTTAGAATCGTCGCCAATCATTTAATTATTTCTTCTTTCAATAAATCTCATACTTCGTAATCAACCACCAACTTGGAAATTTATCAGTCATTAAATGACCTCGCAGCCTTTCGCATGAAAAAAAACGTCTTCCAACGCCAAAGAAATAACATATCCCTCAAAGAAATTGACAATTGCTCTCGTTCCCGCAAAATCCCCTTAATTCGCCGTCCCGGTCGTATAAATTTTACCGTCGACGTTTCGACTACCCGACGTGGGATTCTTCACGCGAGTGTGGCTGATGTGCCGAAGAATGGGGCGCTGAATTGTCATGCTCGCATCAGTACTCGTATTAACATCGAGAGCCGAGTACGCGTTAGCTCCGAGTTTTTGCCGCTCTTCCAGGCTGATTTCCTCCCCTCTCGCGGGGCCTGTGCAGGCACTCTCGGAGCTCTTTCAAAAAATGCGCGAGATAGAAATTATCCACGATTTCGCATTTTACCCCTTTTTCCACGACATTTTCAGTAATTTTCCTGGGGCTTGTTTTCAATCCACATTTTCGCGCTTCTCGATTTTTCCCACGAATTGCATTTCATTCTCGCGGTATCCGCGATATTGCGTTTAGATGAAATTTGAATTTCCGAATCTCCGGGATATTTCGCGGAGGGGGGAAAACAATTTGTTGCGCGTCGTGAAGGGTCTTAATCACATTCCTTGGGCGATATTAATGGTAGTGTTAGCGTAACTCAAAAACACGCGTCGCTTTTTGTTGCGTGTATGCAAAAAGGGACAAGACGTATTAAGGCGCTGTCACAGCTACCAATACGTTCGCTAGCGTAGACGTAAATCAGCGTATCGCTGTCATTGCGCCTGAAACTAATGCCGATCGTTAAAATGTTTGTAATGCAATGATTTCAACGACCTGCAACAAATGTTTCAGGCGCCATAAGCGAAGTTAATTCGGCAGATAATTCGACTTTTTGGCACCTAATTCGACTTTAGCATCTGATTCGACTTTGGCGCCTAATTGGACTTTTGGCGGCTAATTCGACTTTGGCGGTTAATTTTACCTTTGGGACCTAATTTGACTCTGGCAGCTGATAATATTTTGACAGCTAACTCGACTTTAATGCAGCTTCTTCGACTTTATGGAGGGTATAATCCGACTTTTAGGCATCAATCTGACATTGAGGCCACTAATTCGATGTTTTGGCCGGTCATTTGACTCCGAACTAGAATTCGAATACGTCCAGTTAAGTGAAGTGGGTCCCGCGCTAGTCGACGTGTCCTTGTCATTAGGCTCATTTTGCTTGGGGACCTATTCGCGTCAGGAACTCACCATTTAAAATAACATGGTGGAAGTCTGACGAGAATAGGCTCCCTGAAACGAGTGTCGATTGTTGAAATGGTTGTTATTCGAAAAATTCAACGACAGGCAATTTTTTCAGGCGCAATGAGCGTGGTGACAGCGATAAGTCGACTTGTGCCTACACGAGCGTACTCCTTGGTAACTGTGACAGCGCCTTATTATTCAGAAAAATTTGTGATATAACACTACTTTATCCAGGAAATACCCGCGTCATTATGAGGAAATCGGAAAATCAGAAGAAAAAGGCAAACAAAGCACCGTGACAAAATCGTCACAATTGTAACTCTTTTCATCCGAGCCCCAAAAGTACCATAGTTGATGGACGACCGTTGCAGGATCGTCAGAGTTGTGACTGTTTTCATTTCTGACATTTTTTGACTCATTTCCAGAAAAAAGTTGTTGATTCGAAACTTTTTAATCCGAGAGCATCATGTTAGAATAGTCGTATATAGAGAAAAAAAACTCACGAAAAAATTATTTATGATTATTTAATTATTAAAATGTACACAATGCACAATGGACTATATTGTAGATTATATTCGAATATTCATATGATATGTATTATTTCAATTATTAAATGATTTATTTCAGTTAACTAAAACAGAAAATACGCTCAAAACTAGACATTCCAAAAATTTTTCGAACAACCTACATTTGCGGAAATTGGATGACACAAATACCTCATGTGTGAAATTTTTCGAAAAAGTTGATTAAAACACAAGCCCCTATCCATCAAATACTCGCGCGATCACGAAAAAGTTAACAAACGCAGAAAATCGATTTCGGTTTCGCCAGCAAAACTCACGCGCATTTTTACATATGAAAGGCCGAGATTCCGGGAAATCATGATTTTCGGAAGTGCTCCAATTGCGGATGATTTATAGACGACTTGAAAGGCTTACCGAGTATACTCGAACTGTGTAATATCAGCTTTACAAAACTGATGGTTCAGCTTAAAATCCGCATGAAAGTTGTAAAATCGTCATTTTTGCCGTATTGATCGGTAATTCTTGAGCAAACCGATAAACGGCTTCAATCTGAAATTGAGCGAAATTACTTATTTGGTCCAACTTCAACTGAAACGACACTAGAAAAGGGACATATGAGATATTTTTTTTTCACGAAAAAATCCAACGACACCCAGACAACGTGTTAGAAAAATTTCGTGAAAGTCGACTCAAACACACTCCCCTATCCATCAAATACATACGCCATCACGAAAAAGTCAAAAATAGCGGAGTAATACGGTTTCGGTTTTGCGAGCGAAACTCGCACGCATGTTCACATATGCGAGACCGAGATTCCGGGGAATCCCGATTTTCGAAGGTGCTCCGACACCGAATTTGTTGTAGCCGTTTCGAACGACTTACCGAGTTGGAACGAACTGTATAATATCAGCTTTGAAAGACTGATAATTCGGATGAAAATCAACTTTATAGTTCGAAAATCACCATTTTTGTCGTATAAATCAATAATTGTGAGCGAACCGATAAACGTAGAAATCTGATATCTAGTGAATATCTTATTTTACTTAACTTCAACATAAACGACACTCAGAACGGAAAACCTCAAACAAGTCAATTAAAACACGATTCCCTATCCATCAAATAACAGCGCCATCACGAGAGATTGTAACAACGCAATTAACGACTATTTTAGATTTGCTAGTAAAACTCGCGCGCTTGTTGAAAATACTAGTCTGGCATTCGGGAGAATTCCGATTTTCAGAATTTGCTCTAATCCCGGACTGGTTACAATAATTTTAAGAGGTTTACAAAGTATAATCGAAATAGGTAATGTAAGCTTTCTGTATGATTTGACTCAAAATACCAGATCAAGATAAAAAAAGACGTCACTTTTGAAATTCATGGGCGATTTTTAGGCGGACAAAATATCGAAGTAAGATGGTATTTGGCATCATTACTTATGTTACTCAACTCCAACGGAAAGTATATCCGAATGGGAGGATACCGCATATCATTTTCTAAGAGACAATCGGTAGACCGAAATACAACAAGTTACCAACATTTCAAGAGAGTCAACTGGAACACGCGCCCCTAACTTTCTGATACCCGCGGCATTACAAAAAAGTCAAAAAACCCGAAGAAAAAGCGACCTCGAGAAATCGAGCAGAATGCCCATGTGGACATAGGCATATGTATACACAAGCCCGAAAGGAGAGAGTTCGGAGATATCGCAATATTCGAAGTTGCTCCGATCCCGGATGTGGTATAGTCTACATGAAGGGTTCACCGAGTGTAGTCAAACCGTATAATATCAGCTTTCTGGGATAAATGGTTTGGTTGAAAATCGACGATGAAGTTCGATAATGATGTCGTGCAAGTATTCATCGGCGATTTCCAGGCGGACCAAATATCGTAGAAAGCTGATATTTGGCAAAATGGCTTATTCTACTTAACTTTAACAAAAATACATCCGAAACGGGGTATTTCGAAATATTTTTGTCCGAGAAAATCGAAAGATCCGAATACCTGGAGTTACCAAAATTTCGAAAAAAACGTCTTAAACACACACCCCTATTAATCTAATAACCGCGTCATTACGAAAAAGTCGGAAAACCAGAAAAAAAGCGGCCTTGAGAAATCGAGCAGAATGCCCATGTGGACATGGGCATATGTATACACAAGCCCGAAAGAAGAAAGTTCGGACGTATCGCGATTTTCGAAGTTGCTCCGATCCCGAAAGTGGTATACTCTATTTAAGGGGTTTACCGAGTAAAGTCAAACAGTATGATCTTAGCTTCCTGGAATTAATGATTTGGCTGAAAATCGACGACGAAGTTCGAAAATGATGTCATGCAAGGTATTCATTGGTGATTTGCAGGCGGACCAAATATCTTTCTAAGCTAATATTTGGCATAATTACTCATTACACTAAACTGTAACAGAAAATACATCCGAAACGGGGTATTTCGTAAAAATTTTTTTCCGAAAAAATCGAAAGATTCAAATACCTTAAGTTACCAAAATTTCGAAAGAGACGTCGGAAACCCCTCCCCCCCGTATTCATATAATACCAGTACCTATTTGAAAAAGTCAAAAAACCCCAAAGAAAAAGTGACCTCGAGGAATCGAGCATAATGACCATGGGGACATGGGCATATGTATACACAAGCCCGAAAGAAGAGAGTTTGGAGATATCGCAATTTTCGAAGTTGCTCCGATCCCGAATGTGTTATAGTCTATTCGAAGGGTTTACCGAGTGTCATCGAACCGTACAATATTAGCATTCTAGGATAGATGGTATGGCTAAGAATCGACGATGAAGTTCGAAAATAATGTCATGCAAGATATTCATCGGCGATTTCCAGGCGGACCAAATATCGTAGAATGCTGATATTTGGCAAAATTTCTTATTTCGCTCAACTTTAACAGAAAATACATCCGAAACGGGGTATTTCGAAAAAATTTTTTCCGAGAAAATCGAAAGATCCAAATACCCGAAGTTACGAAAATTTCG
>JAPYZK010001326.1:0-41851 GCA_030522785.1 Platygaster equestris | reverse complement strand
GTTGAGCGAAATTCAATGACCGAACAAGTGCAATCTTACATTTAAGGGTAGTCATTCGGTGGCTCTCATTGCCGACATGTATCTACACCAGCACGGTGTCTTCTGTATCTTAAATACGAAAAAACCCCGAAGGAATTCGTACTTTATCGTCACCCTACGAGTACCGAGGATACGCGTGGTGTTTTCAACATTGCGACCGAACTAGTGAAAAATTTGACTTCGAGGCCGAGTTTTTTAGGGGTAGTTTATGGACCTACTATACACCCCCTCCATGTTTTTCGGATCTTTCATTTGGTAACTTTCTCGCCAGACCTGTCGAGCAGTTTCCATAAATGACCGAACGGGTGCGATATTTTATCTAAGGGTAGTTTTTCGAGGCCCTCATTTCCGACATGTATCCACACGTGCACGCTGTTTTCTGCATCTTAAATACGAAAAAACCACGAAGGAATTCGTACTTTGTCTATCAACTCACCCTACGAGTACGAGCTGATACGCGTGGTGTTTTAAATAAATTACGACCGAACCAGTGAAAAATAGAATTTCGAAGCCGAGATTTTTAGGGGTAGTTTATGGTCCTACTATGCACCCTCTCCATGTTTTTCGGATCTTTTGTTTTAAAACTTCCTCGCCAGACATGCTTACAATGTGATAGACATGCTTTATTTTTCAACTTTAATTCACCGAACGGGTAAGAAATTATATTTAAAGGCTGAAATTTTATGGGGTGCTTTAGGGTGCTTTTTCACACCCCTCTGCCGTTTTTCAACTTCTACTTCACACCGAACTGGTAGGGAATAATATTTAAGGGCCGAAATTCCAGAGGGTGGTTCGTGGTGGTCTTATTAACCTCTACCATGTTTTTCGTCCGAAGGGTAGTTTCCTCTTTACGTTTCTCTTCGCGTGATCGCAAGCAGTGCCATTGAATCTTCACAAAAAAAAAAAACAAAAAAAAAAAAAAAAAAATAAAAAAAAAAAAGACAACAAATAAGAATAAAAAAAAAAAAAAAAAAAAAAAAAAAAAAAAAAAAAAAAAAAAAAAAAAAAAAAAAAAAAAAAAAAAAAAAAAACAAGTTTCGCCCAAAATTGCCACTTTTTTTAATAAAATGTACTCCAATATTTTGCGCAACTGCGACAATTATTTATTCCAATTATAGTAAACATTTGTCGAGAATATAATTTTAATTTTAATTTCACAAATTTTACAACATTTCAGTCAGACCCTAATGGCAAAAAAGTGACTATGCGGCTACGATGCAGCGACCGTATACAGTCGCCACACCGTCACCTCGGCGACTGTACAAGTGATCGCGTGACTTTTAGATAAAATTTGACGTTTTTAGATAATTTCTAAAATTGAAGGTTTAAAAATTTTGAAAAAATTGAGTATTTCAATAAAGTGATATTTCTTGTGTTTTCCCAAAATTCAAAAAATTTGAGTTTTTCGGAAAATTGAAAGTTTTGATGATTAAACAATTTAAAGTTTCTCTGAAAATTCGACAAACTATGGGTTCTCCAGAAAATTTAAAATTTCAAAGTTTTTTTAACGTTATAAAAATTTTTAGTTTCTGGTAACATTTGAAATATTTATATTTTTTTAAAAAAGTAAAAATTCAAAGTTCTTTCTAAGAATGAAACAGTTCAATTTTTTTGTTTTATTCCGAAGCATCAAAATTTCTGAAAATATCCGGAAAATATTCAACTTCTTCGAAAATTCTGAAATTTTAAGTTTTTCGAAATGTTTAAAAATGACAAATTTTCCGAAAGATATGAAAATTATAATTTCTCTGAGTAATTCCAAAAATGTCAATTTTTTGAAAATTTCTAAAGTACTTTCGAAATTTTGAGAATTCGCAATTTTTCGAAAAATTTTGAATGCAAATATATTTAAGAAACTTCGATATTCAAAGTTTTCTGTAATATAATAAAATATCTCGTTTTTAGTAGAAAATGAAAACTTTTAGATTTTCGAAAGATTTAAGAATTCCAAGTTTGTTGAAAAATTCAAAAATCCTGAGTTTCGTGAAAATTGTAATTTTGCCGGGATATATAATATTTCTTAGTTATTTGAATTTTTTTCGATTGCAACTTTGTCCAAGAATTGTAAAATTTTAAGTTTCACGGAAAATTGAAAAATTTCCGATTTTTTCGAAAGATTGAAAGATTCGAGATTTTCGAGGAATCTAAAAATTATTAGTTCTTCGGAAAATTTCTAAAATTGTACCAGAATTTGTGGAAAACATGATAAAAAATTTTTTTTGTTTTTTTCGATCGAAAAATATCTCGGGATAATTTAAAATCAGGAAATGTTCCTTTTTCCAAAATAAACGCGCTTAAATTCATGTATGTTTTATGAAATCGGCCCTTCTCCCCCTGATTTTTCAGCCTGTATAAAAACCCTGCTTCGCAGTTTTTTCATCGTTTGTTGTTACAAGAATATCTGCCGTGAAACGGAAGAAAGCCGTAAGTCACTTTTTCTGTAAGGTCTATTTTCTGTCGCATTTTCGTAAGAAGATGAACCTTACGGCGAAAGTGACTTACGGTTTTCTTCCGTTTCACGGCAGATATGATCGTTCCGAATGAAAATGGTCGAGTTGTTGTGCAGTCAAGTGCCTACTTTGAGAGTCAACAATCGATTCAATAATCAATCTCGAATTTGGATGGACAATTCCAAGAGGGACCTGGTGATAATTCTTGTGAATTCTTAATCTGGCTACTCGTCGTCGTCCCGGGGTGTAATTTTCAAAGGTACCCGGCGATTTGCTTTGTGAAATCTTGGAATTGCTTTCAGCGTGACCGCCCATGAGGCGCTGGTTCTCTGGGTGCGCGCCATCAAGCTACCTACACCTTCCCATTCGGCGGCCATTCTTCCATTCAAACACTTACATTGCATACTACCAAGTTTCCTTTCAAGCCTCCGCCGAAAGGTATACTCTTAATCTTGGTTCCCCGTTGATGATACTCGTATACCTAGCCATTCTCAAGTGTTCCTGACCAGTGACCACTCCACCACGTTGACCGGGACTAATGGCTCTTACTACGAAGACATAGATTTGTATCGATCCCTTTTCTTCCGACGTTTTGAACAACTTTTTCTTCTTTTCTTCCCGAGTCAATCGGCTGCACGTGTGTACGAATGAAACCTTTTTTCATTGGATTTTCTTTTTCATTTTCCGTACTGGAGGTGAAGGGGAGTGATGCTCAAAAGGGCGGCAAATCTTGAGGAAAACGGGTATTGTGTCTTACGCAGCTGTACAAACGCGTAAATCGATCTATCAGAGAAATAATATATTATATCTGTCCTAGCCAGTTGAGGATGACGTTTTGGCGACGTTTTCTCCTCGCTTTTTTCGAGCAACGAGAAATTTCTCAAATAAATTACAATTTTTAAATTGTTCGGGAATCTTAAACTTTCCAAATCTTTCGGAAACATCAAATTTTTTGAAATTTTCGAGGGACTCAAAATATTCAGAATTTTCGAGCAATTTCGAACTCAATAAATTCCAAGAAAATTTAGAATTCTTGTTATTTTCTAAGAACTCGACATTTTCTAATGTTTCGAAAAATTTACTATTCGGAAATTGTAATAAGAACATACAGTTTTTAAATCTTTCGAAAAACTTGAAGATTTTCGAAGATTTAAAAAACTCGAATTCTCAAATTTTTTGAAAAACTCAAAATTTTTCGATTTTTGTGGAAAACATCAAATTTTCACTGTACAAAGATATCGAAATTTTCGATTGTTTCGAACATCGCCTTTTGGAGACGTTTTGGCGTCGAAATATCGTCGCTCCCAGCTGGCTAGGGTGAGGTTATTGAATGATTTTCAGGTATTTGAAACAAAACGAGGAAATTTGACGATTATTACTTTTGTGATGTTGAATATGAAACTGGGAACGCCGATTATTATGTAACTTCCTGCTTGACTGATATAACTTCCTAGCGACGTCAATGATATTGACGTTTGGTCATAGACACGTTCACTGATAACAAGTTTTATCCTTTTTGGAAAATACCAAAGATTAGCGTTGATTGACTTGAGTCAGGTCCAGTGTAGGATTTGCATAAGAAAAGCATTGGTAGGCAGGTTTAGCGACATGGAAAGAAAATAAAAATTCGTTCTTGACTAATGTTATTTATTTATCATTATAAATATTGTTTATAATTAATACGCAGTTTTTTGACATTTCAAAGAATGTTTCAAATCATCACTCAGTTATCAAAACCCAATTTGAACATTCAAATTGATTCGAATTTTCATAACCTTGGAATCTGAACTTGGCCTATAAAATTTTGTAATTGAAATTCGAGAAACGCTCAAGTCGAATAAAAAACTTCGGAAACTGAATGATCCGAATGAAGAAATTTCTATGTTGTATCTTTTGAGTTCAAAGTTCCAAAATTCGAGGACTTGAATTCATGAAATTCAAACGTTTTCTAACATTAAACAAAAAAGTCATGGATTCAAAATTTGAATTTTCAAATTTTGAAAGTGAAGGTTTGTTAATTAAAAAAAAATCGAATCCAACAAATGAAATCTTAAAATTCGTTAATTCTAATTACAAGAGCGTAAAACTGCATAATTTTCTATCAAAATTTGCTTCGTATCTGAAAAGGGTTTGTTCTCATCCAGAATTTACATCAACAAATTCCAGGATTTCATGATTTTCTTGTTCTTAAATTTCAAAATTATGAAAAAAAAATTTTATTTTTCGAATTTCATACTATACTTAACGATCTTTACTGCTATTAGGTATATGCTACATTCTATAAAACAAACTGTATTCCACGTACTGATTTTTTTTTGGCGATAAATTGACAATGAGTAAAAAATAACAAACGTTGTCTTTTCATCGATCGTAGTAAATCCAGCACTTGTCAGGTCAATAATTCTGGTTAGGCAAATCTTTTCCGAAGTTCGCCCATCCATCAGAGATTTTAAACATTTCGTTTCGACGTTTCTGATTATTATCGAAGAAAGACGAGAAAACAAGTATTCAAAGAGTCTCAATAGAACGCCTATCGGGCGCCTATACAGTGCCTTCTTGAACACCTATAAATATAGGGGAACCATAGAAGACCGCGACAGTTGAAATAATTTTTTGTTATTTTTGACACTTTTACATTGACAGTATACAAATGATCGTTATCATTTTCTCTGTTTCTACTCTCTGAATTTAATAATGCAGTAAATTGCACTGAGTTGACAATGAATTTGATTGAGTACAAAGGCAATCATCCAGCAATGATCACAGTCATTGAGAAATTAGTATCCCTAGACTATAAAGTAATTGCGTAATGACGAATGGACATTGCCAATGAAGAAACTTGAAAATGAATAGGACACACGTGGTTACGTAGTTTGTATTATTCTCATCTCTCTTCAACCAAAAGAACGAAAAGATATACGAGTGGATAAATCCTGGCCGCGCGATGTTTCTCTTTTGTTTCTCTTTCGGCCCAAGAACACGTGTATTACGCCCACGACTCACAAGTTTCAGAACGTATTTCATTTCGCTCACGCGAAAATCCAACGCGAACCAATGAAATTCTTGTAGAGAAATTAATGAATCAAGTCAAATTTACTCATTGATAAAATGTACATTTTCGGCTGTCATTTGATATTTGAGCATGAGTTTTGAAGATTTTATAGTTAAAAATTGATGAGTTTTTATTTATTCCCCTCGTGAAATGAGACGAAATGTTCAGTCTAAAAATAGCAGGATTTTTGAGTGGTATAGAAAAATACGTTACATGTTACAATTTCATACTTTTCCATGTGTGACTCAAAATTTTATAAATTCGAACTTCAATGTGTACATATGAGTTTTCGGATTCTCAAATTATAATCATAGGTTTTCGAGATGTTTAGCCTTAGAAATAGGAATTTCTAAGTTGGAAATTTTCACGTATCCAAAGTCATTGAATTTTTTTTTTCTGTCGGCATGTTTTCGAGCAAACATTCTCAAATTCCAAAAATTAAAATGGCGATTTTATATTTTTCTGAAACGTCAAAAATGTTCATTCTAGAAACTTTTTTATTTCAGTCGTCAAATATTCGAATTCAAAGTTTTATGTCTACAAAACTGAAATCACAAAATGTAGATGTGAATATTAAAAATTCCTCTTTTTCCGCACTTGAATTCTTGAACCCCCATTTTTCTGAATTGTAGTAAATAGCAGTATTGAATATAAATGTTTCGAAATTTGATAATTACTAAAAATACTCTTCGTAATTCTCCGAAACGCCAGGAGCGTTTAAAATTTTCAAAAATTCAAGCAATTCTGTCCAATGAAAGATACGTACAGGCATAGAAATTTAAAAGAGCCACCAATCATTTCCACGATAAATTAGCAACTTCATCAACTCCAGCAAATCAACATTACGAAAAGTTGCCTAACTATAATTTAAACCCTTCTAGGTCGCTTATAAATTTTAATTCGTTCCAAAAGTTGCTTACAAAATCAATCAGCAGATACTTAGATACTTGTGAAATCGTATGTTCCACGCAAATTTGAAAAAAGAATGCAATGTCGTTGAAAATGTACATATAGGGCCCATGCTATTCCATGGAGCCACGCATGAAACGCCCACAGCGTCTGCAGGGATGCTTGCTTTCCTTCCTCCTTGCCTTGCCACCACGGCCCTGGCTGGCCCTGGCGCGATAAATATTCAGTCGCAGCTCGACGCTGGCAACGCAAACACCGCGATCGACGCGTCAATAAAACCCTTTCATCTTTCGTACCCACGCAACACTTTTGCCATTCGAAATCCGCGAAGTGAACTCTACCTTGATTTCAGCCAGCTTCCAAAAAATTGCATTAATGAAGTGCTTGTTGAAAAGTGAAATCATTCTCGATTTTTATTGGTGACATGGTTTTCACTCGTGTGTCAAACATGATCGCGATTTCGATTGTTTGTTCGGCAAACAGAGTTTTAGTGCATTGACGCTCTTCTTCGGGATACAGAGTGGACGCTTCATTAGCGTGAGTACTTGTTTTCAGAAGATGCGTTCTCACGCTGCGTTTGAATTTAACTCGGTGTTGATTTCATCGTCGAGGCTTTTGGGGTTTCCAAGTTTGAATTTCCCTTGATTTACTTCATCGATGAATTAATGGTACCGAGTGGGTAAAATATACTGAAATATACGAACTATATGCAAAATAAGCCATTTTTCAACAACTCTGCCGCGGCCTCCTACACTATATTGATGTGATTTACATGTGATTTCGGCACCACACGCTCAAGTTTCATCAACAAATCTTGAATTCATAAAATTTCAAGTCAGATTAATTTATTGAGTTGTTTCGACTACAGCCTAACTGAATAGTAACTGAATTTTAGTTTTTTTTTCACTCAACTTTTTTCTCAGTGTCTAATGCTCGAAAAATTGAGCGGAGCGATTTTTCCTCGAACAAGTTTTTGAAATAATATTCAAATCCGCCCCGATGAAACGTGACGACTGAGTGAGCAGGACGAAGCATTTCTTGAAATCGGTCGAAAATTGATAACGTTTATCGTCCCGCGACGCGCGATACGTGAACGTGACTTTTTCCGGAAATGCACTCGTCGATATCTCCTTGTCGCGGGTAAGTCGCTGGCTCCATTCGTGTCTACTCGCGATTGCGCCACCGCACACGTGCACCGGACCACATACCTGCCCATTTTGAAAAGCACGCGAGTTCGGCTGCGTTTCCATTTGTACGACTCGGCCACTTTACGAGCAACGCTCACGCGGAAATTATTCCTTTTGATAACGTTTCTCGTTCTCAATGGAAACAATCATCAACACGGCTCCATTTTTTTGCGCCACTTCTTTGTTTACTGTTAGGAACACAACCAAAAATGGAACACTACAATTTTGATTACCGAAAGTGTACCGTGATGTGAAAAAATCATGTGGTTTTTTCGTGAGCCAGAAAACAAAAGTTCATTCTCAATATTACAGCCTGTCAATTTTCCGTCGTTTCCGACATATCAATTAGCTTTCACATTTCGATAGATTTTCTAATCGTATTTGACAAATTACGAGTTTGACGCTGTGTATGAATCGAAGCGCTGGATCGGGACTTTCTATCGCGTTTCGTGTGTAATTCAGCAGTCATTCAGTTTCGCTACCGCTTCTGGTCTCGACTGACTTTACTCATCGGCCAAGTTTTTTTTTTGCGAGTAACGTCTGCAAAATGAAATTCGCGCGCTCGATGACGGATCATTAGTCAGACACGATTAAGAAGCGCCAGGAAAAACTTGCATTCCCGAGGAGTGAAACTGCACTTGAGGGAAAAAAAATGACTGTCACATGTATAAATGGTATAAATACAGGGAGAACTCGCTAGTGCGTGATTCGTTAGAGCGCGCTCGCTCTATTTCGGCAGCGATAAGGCTCCGAGTTTCACAGCAGGGAGCGAATTCCGGAAGCCTGGGAAGTCATTAATTAATGCTTTGTCATTTTTGGGTTTGGGTCCCTCGAGGTTTCTACCTGATGGTACGCGTGTTTCTACCCGTCTTATCGCTCTCTCGCTAAAGCGTTATGTTTACTCAAGACCCCCGAGACGAAGGCTCTAGCGAGTTTTCCCTGTATTAAATATAATCACACTTCTTACTACAGAGGAATTTGAACTTTGTTCAGTGGCAACGTTTTTCACTCCATGATCTAATATTTGTCGAAAAAGCATCGTTAAAAGTCATCGAATTTGTTTTCTTAAATTAAAATAAAAAGTAATAATAATAATCATAATAAATATTCGAAATTCCGTAAATTTTGACATTCATTCTCAAATTTTCAAAATTATCAACGTGTCTGAAATACCAAATTTCCAAATTTTCCATTTCCAAGTACGAAAATTTCAATTTTACTAATATTCTGAACGTGAAATTCAAAATTTCATAAATCCTTAAATTTTCAATTTGATGTTTAAAGCTTCATTTCAACGGAAATTCGTAAAAAGAATTTTATAAATTTACAATGTCAATTGAAATTGAACAATTATATTTCTCCTTAAAATACAGTTTAAAAAAACATTCAACGAAAATTCTCCTAATTTCTTTGAAAAACAAAACAAAACAAAACATTTTTCACTAGACAAGAACTTTTTCCAATTCTTTATCAAAGTCTAGGACAATGTAATAACTTCTTCGTCTTTGCTCGATCTTCTCAAGGCATTAACAGTCATGCCAATCCTCGTTTTCGTCAGTAAATCCAAATTTACGGGCAACTTCTGCAGAATGTTCAGCAGTTTCAGTGCTTGCTCATGTCCTTAAAATCAAACGAATCAATAAATAAAAATAATAATTTCACTCTAAATAACAAAAATTAAATTACGAAATATGAAAAAATTAAGAAAATATAAATTTAAAAATTCGTCTAGTTAACAATTGCATCAAATTTTACGTAATATTTTACGATAGTTAATTTCTTCGTCAATCATTACAATCCAAATTATCAAAATAATCATTCCAGTTTCGATATTTTCATGATTTTACACTGATTGTGAGAAAAAGGTTGAGTAAAAACAACTAACATTTAGCAAAAAAAACTGAATAACTTAGTAATAGTAATCGATAAATCACTAAACAATAAATAACACAAAAACTGACGTTTAGTACAAAAAACAAAAAAACAAAAAAAATGTAGTACAACTTCATATTGTGTAGTCAATTTTATTACAATCAATGTCCGTTAAGGATGAAAAAAAAATTTTCTTTTCTCGGAAACAGCGGAAAAATGCTGAAACATGTATCCGTCTCGCCATGGCGTAACCGCGCCGACAGTCTCAGCATCGCATCCTCAGCCAGTAGCTGCGAAAGCGGAAGTTTGAGCGGAAGTCCTACCCCAGGAGATGAGACGCCCCTGCCGTCGAGGGCCTCCTCGTGCATGTCCCTCGCCCCCCTCACCGCACGCTCCAGCTTTTCCTTGTCGGAAAATGTGCCGCAAAAGGTGAGTCCCTCCAGTCTAATAATAATTTGTATGCAACAGCCCTGCTTTCGTTATGACTATCCGGGAAACTGGGAGGATTCGGAGGATTCGTTACAGCTATCCCCCGACACCCAAACATCTTTTTTCTCTCGAATTACCACGCTTGAGTTTTGCTGTGTTTATTCGGGTGCGTGCGATGAGGAAGAAAATTTACGCGTTTTTAAGGGAGCCCGAGATTTATAACTGGGAATTCGGAATGTTTCGGTGGTTGCTAATCTATTTGGGAGTTGACCATAAATACTGTTGAAATTGAGGGAAATTAAGCAACGGTTAATTTCTTTATTGATGGGAATGATTTACGTTTCGGCAAATATTTGAAACGTTTGAGTTGAATTTTCGATGATTCAAATGTTTATTTCCGTTCATTATTTTTAAAGAACACGAATAATGACTGGATTTTTTTTGGAATTACATGATGATTACAAATTTTCGAGTATTTGGAAAATTTGCTGTAAAATGTTACTTCCCAAAATTCCAAAAAGTCTCGGTAATTTCTCTGAAACAGTCCAAATTTTCCAAACATTTATTTCAGATTTTGAATAATCGGAGTACTTTTTTCGAATTCCGAAAAGTTACTGAATTTTTTCGAAATTTATGTGATTTTCACGGATTTTTTCAAGTAGTTCTCTTTGTGGAGATCCAACACTACGTTTCGTATTTTTTTTCTGCATTTTTAAAACTATGAACAAATAGAGATAAATTCTGAATTTCACAGGGAATCAATAAAATATTGTTGAAATTTGATATTTCGAACAATTTCGGGAGTTCTGGCTCATTTTACAAAACTGTTGAAGGTTTCGAACGTTGTTACAGACTTAACCAATCCAGTAACACTTCATTTTCGAAGCTAACTAAATTTCAAAATTCGGATGGGAAGTCGTTTTTTTCCATACCAACTTTTTCGACAGTGAACGTAAAATCATGTCAGTACTTATAAAAACGTCGACTTTTTGCGCGTTTTATTTTTAGATTCGCATAATTACGCTCGATAAGGAAATATAGACTCTCGTCTGTAATGCCATGGAAGAGCGAGAAAAAAATACGATAGCGTGGGTCTTATGGAGACGTAACAAGTATCTCCTCGATGACCCTACACTATCAGCCATCGTTGCTCTTTCTACAAACACTGATAAAGCATTACGAGATTGAACGTTTTTGCTTTCCAACTCTTTCGAATAATGTATCGACACTTGATACACTATTTTTTATCGTAACTCGAACTCGTCGATGCGGTGGGAGTAATTTTTTCTTTACACACAAATCGGCGCATAAATTTTTTTTTAAGTGTCATTTCCCTCCATGATTTGGCTTGTTCAGTAGAAAAATTAGCGATATTCTCAGTGGTGATGATTTGTTGCATTACTAGATTGTTACATAAAAATATAAGGACTCCTCCAGGAATTGAATGCGAAAAAATTTTCGATTGGCAATTTTTCTGGCTTTTCAGAGTCATTCTGTCAATTCCAGAATTCTTCTGTAATTGAAAATTATATATTTTGGAATTCCAAGTGAAAATTTCTTTCCGTTCATTCCAAAGTTGGAGAAATTCACTTGAGAAATTAATTGCAGGACAATTGTTCTCATTTCCCACGCGTATAAATCTATTGTACCACAATAAGACGTCACGCGATTGCTCGTCCTTTTTCCGCCAACAGAAACGTGATCCTTGCTAGATGTCCCCTCAGTTCTGTAGAGATGTTTCGAAAAGCAAAGACGAACGCTTTCGCGACAGCCCCTGATGCAGGCTCGAGCCATATTATGGTTTTTTATGCCGGCGTTTCTTTTTCCTCCGTGTCTTTCCACTTCTTCCTGTATCAATTATTTTCGAACGTTCTCTTCGTCATTTGACAAAAGATGGTAGGAAAAATACTCACAAAATACAAACTATTCAAGAGCAAAACTTGTGTGTATTTATATTTCGAAGAATAGACTTCTTTACACTTGATGTTGAGGTTGCTAGAATTTTGTGACATAATTCAGCAGTGGCGTGGTGGAAACCACATTTTACACCAGGAGGAATTCTCAAAATACTACACCTCCGCCTTTTACAATTTAGATTCCGAAATCACAAAAAATTCGAACTCCACCAAGTTCCGAATTCAGATTTATAACTTTGAAAATTCGAAATTTGAGTCCTGGAATGAAAATACATTCTCCGTTTTAATTTGATCATTGCCCCAACAATTAAGTTGTGAATAACTCCGAATTTTGTACTGCAAATGTTTGTAAAAAAAAATCGAACATCGTGGGTCGGAGTGAGACTCACGATTCACACGTGCATCTGGGGTATCTTTGCGGCGTTTGTTTACACGAAATGTGGCTTGTGGTTTGCGTACGCTCCCACGTTAGCCGGATAAATATTTTCGCCAAGTTTACGGTAGAAAAAGGAGGGGGGAGGAAGGGAAGGGGTGAGACAATCGGCCGGGAGACAGTTTTGGCCACATCCTCGATTATCAAAGAGCCTTCTTTTTCGATCATTTTTATTTCATTAGTTTATGAAAGATGCGTGGCAAAAAAGCTCGAATTAGCGGAGCGAAGCGAACGCCCGTTTAGAGGTCGCGAAGGTTTTTGTCGCGAGAAATGCTGTGAGAATCTCAACTTGCGACTCGTCCCATATTGGGGCCAACTGAGCATTGAAAAACTTTATATTTATCGCCTTAATGGAACTGCTATTTTACGATTTTTTTTTCTTTCTCCTCTTTTCTCGCATCGGGTCGCGACTTTATTTTATAGTCCCAATGCTTGCCTAGAAATGACGATTTGATGGGGCAGTTCTGCAAAATCATTTCTTACGAAGAGAGTGTTCAAGCTTTTGTACCAATTCTGGATGTATGAATACAAGGAATATACAACAGAGCCGCGGTAGCTCGGTGGTCAAGCCATCAAGCTGCCCAGGCTCGAGGATGCGGGTTCGAATCCTGGCGGGGTCAGAATTTTTTTCTGTAGCTCTTCTGCTCTGAAAAAAATTCGTTGATTGCCAAAAGACAAAATTCGGAGTTGCATCCGAGCTATATACCGTCGCTTGGTTTTCCATGGTTTCCCAAGCTAGTCAATGGAAGGTTGCAAAAAAAATAACCCATAGTTTGACGTTAAATACCGGTCAATAGTATGATGATTGAGTCCATGGCAAGGAGTGGGAAGGTTTGGAAGGAATGAATAGGTGTTTTGGAAGGGAGAGGAAGGAAATTGTGAGGACACCAAAGACCCCCATGGGGGTTTTATGGTTAACCACAATTTATTTTACAAGGAATATACAATAAATATACTGTAGTATATTTATTAGTTGGTGGAATATGAAAATCGTAAAATTCGGAAGTTTTAAGCTGGATATTTGAAAGCTATGAAATTCGAAAATGATCGATACAGATATAAATGTGATTATTTTTAAATCAAAAGAGTAAATAATTCGTACCGTTCCACGAATAACAAAAAGTATCCATATCGGTCGTTGCGATATTCCGACTAATCAATAACCGTACAGTGTACAATATCACGTTTCTTACGTTCATCGGAATTAATGCGACTAGATAAAAAGTCATCGCACAATCTCATGTGGGTTTTTTTACCGCTATAAGTTTGAAAGGTGTAACAAACTTTATCAGAATTGCGATACGTTATTAAAAATCTGTGTCCCTAATTATACGATCTTCATGATCGAATGAATAGGGAAGATGACAAGAATCGCAAAAACAAAGAAAAAAACAAAGAATACATGAACAATTTCTCGTTACCTTCTCCCACACGTGTTATACGTTCTCCCGTCTCCCAGCCCACGTTAAACATTTTTTCAATTCAATTTTTTTTGGGAGGAAGAAACTTTAAATGCATCAAGAAAAAATTACCGATCATGAAATCAATCACAATCGTATATCTCACAAACGATAGGGTAGCAGCAAATACTACCCGTAGTATTTGCCGAGTAGAATTTTGTTTTTCAATTTTCCCTTCGAGTTCAGAATAAGGGTCACATTTTTTGGATGTGAAATGGTTCCAGTGAGGATAGGAAAAGCGCGAAAAAAATTGTGTCTCGACGAAATATATAACATTTTAACGCCCTGCGCGAAAAAGAGCTCGAGAAGCAGAGGTTCGTTCCGCATTCGAGCGCAGGACCTGTCCCTCGCAACATCCGGAGTGGCGGCCCATAGTTCCGGTTTTCTGTTCATTTTGTGCCATGCCGCTGCATGTCGCGCTCGACTCCGAGACTCAACACGCCTTGTTCTTTATTATCGGAACTAATCGAGGCGTGGAACGTCCTTGACTCGAGCACAATGCAATTGTTTTTGCGCATGTACCGCGTTTCAGTCGAGCATTTTTTAAACAGAAGTTACTCACCTCAATCAATTTGCCTTCGAAAAGAGAATTTTTGAAGGCAAACAATTTCCATATACTTCGAACAATTTAAAAATTCGAAAATTAGATGAAATGAACCTAACGTTCTCTGAAAATTTCGAACAAATGGTTTGTCAATTTCGGAGGCCTATAGAAACTTGTCCACTTTTTAAACTTCACTAAAAATTCTTTCGGAAACTATCTTCTGAAATTTGGAATTTGAAAAATCCCGAAGTATCACAAATTCCAAAATCTTCACCCTAGCCAATTGAGAGCGACTTTTTCTCGTCGCTCTTTTTGGGCTGACGAAACATTCCTCGAACAAATCCAAATTTTGAATTCTTCGAAAAACTTTTAAATTATCCAAATCTTTTGAAAAAATCGAATTTTTTAAATTTTTCGAGTAACTCAGAATATTCGCCATTTCCGCACAATAAAATTTCGAACTCAATGAATTCCAACAAAATTTAGAATTCATGTGGTTTTCTAGGAATCTAAAATTTTAGAATGTTAAAAAAAATAACAATTTTGAAATAAAAATAAAAATATACAATTTGAAAATCTTCCGAAAAACTTAGGATTTCATTCATATTTTTAAAAGGACATAAAAAACTTCACAAACTTCCGAAAAACTTGGAGATTTTCAAAATTTTCGAAAACCTTGAATGTTTTAAGAAACTTGGATTCTCAAATGTTTGAAAAAATTCAGAATTTTTCGATTTTTGTGGAGAACGTCAAATTTTTACAATAAAATGAAAGCGACATTTTCGCTTGTTTCCAAAAACTAACAATTTTCCACATTTTCATGAAACTCTAAACACCCAATTTTTCGAAAAATCCAAAATATTATAATTTTCAGAAAAACTCAAAATTCGCAAATCTGTTGTAGAACTACAAATTTTCGAATTCCCAAAAAACTTGAAATTTTTTCATAAAAAAACTTAGAATTCACAAATGTTTCTGAATTCTAACAATTTTCAAAATTTTCGAAAAATCTCCAACATATTAAATTTCTCAGAAAATCCGATATTTTGAATTTCCGAAAAAACGTCCAATTTCGAAATTTCCGAGAAACTCAGTATGTTCAAATTTTTAGACTTACTTTACTTAAGTTTTGCAAATTTCGCAAAAAACGATGAAAAATACAATTATAAAAGATTGTATGTAAGCATATCAAGATTGTACTGAATGCAAATCTAAATTATTTCTTTCGAAAAACGCGCTGAAATCAATTTTTTGACGTTTTTACATAGTGACTAAAACGACGTCTAAACATCGCTTTTTGGAGACGTTTTGGCGTCGAAATTTCGTCGCTCTCAGCTGGCTATATAGGGCAGTGAAGTTCTAGAAGCAGATATCCACAGTGTCTCAACACTTCCCCATGAATATTTATGAATCGTTGAAAAATACGGTTTTTGAAATTATGTACGTGTCTCCCTGGCTAACGAGGATACGGCATTATCACATACTTTGACAAAAATATGAGATAACTTATCTCATTCCGAATTCGAGCGACAGATCCAGAGGAAACGATAAACCTAGCTTTAAAATAAAGCGGACGGAGAAAATGTTAATGGGGTCCTTCCGTTGTCACTTTTGTCGAGTTTACGGAAGTAGGAAGGAAGTGTCGCGTGGAACGCACCAATTGTTTGTGGCCGCCCACATGAGAGACGGGGAACACAACAAGCGAACAATAAGCGATCTACGGAACCTTGCGTGTCGGGGAACAAAGATGATTTTAAATGGGCGATAATCGCCGTGGCGAACAACAGTGAGCCCTGCTCCGATTCAAGGATCGGGCCCACATGCTCGCAGGGTCCAATCACAATCCCAGAGTATTTTTTCCCGTTCGTCAGTGATCGCTTTTTACGTACCGGAGCACACACAAAAACACGCCGAAACAAATCACTCTTTTCACTCATTTCACGGACGCACGGTGCAGAATTAGAGAAAATTCGAAATTTCGATTAGACATTTCACTCAATCTTCGATTTTATTCTCATCGTCACTGAGAAAACACGAAATTAGATTTTATTTTCCTGAAAAGTGGAGTTGGAGTTCCTAATTTCCACATTTTTGGATCATGAAATTGATTTTTGAGTTAAATAAAAACGTAAATGTACTATGATGTCTTCTAAGCAATACTTGAAAGTAAGAACGTAGTCAGAAATTTCATTGGGGGGGGGGGGGGCTAAGGTGATTTTTATTTGAAATTAATTCAGCAAGTTTGAAAAGTTGAGTTTTATTAGAGGATAATGACAATTTTCTGAATTCTCAGAATTTTCAGCATTTTTTGAAATCTCTGAAATTTCCGGAATTTTTGAAATTCTTGAAATTGTGAAAATTCTGTAGACTTTTGACATTCTCAAAATACTGCAAACTTTGAAAATTAGCGAAATTGTTTAAAATCTTGAAACTTTCACAATGTTTGAAATTATCAAGTTTCTCTAAGTTGTAGAAATTCGTAAAATTCCCAAAATTTCAATAATTATGGAAGTATTGTGAATTTTCAGAATTTTATAAACTGTTTCAAATCTTTTAAATTCACAATATTTTCGAAATACAGGAAAATTCAGAAATTCTGAAAAGTTTCAAAATTTCTAAAATCCTCTGAACTTTAGAATTTATCAAAATAGTCGAAAATCTTGAAATATGTTGAGAATGTTCCAAAAAAAGTTTCTCGAAGTTTTAGAAATTCGTTAAATTTTTTAAATTACGAATATTATAAAAACTGCCTCAATTCTTAAGATTTTCAAAACTTTTTTAAATCTCTGATATTCCTAAAATTTTTGAAATTCTGATATAATTGTCGAAATAGTAAAAGCTTGGGAAATTCTCTAAATTATTGAAAATCTTGACATTTTCCAAATTATCAAGTTTCTCAACACGTGAAGACTTCGTAATTTCTTCGTAATTTCAAGAATTATGAAAATATTGTAAATTTTCAGAATTGTTGAAACTTTTACAAATATCTGAAATTTACGAAAATTTAGAAATTCTTGAAATTTTCAAAATTCCAGTAACCTCCGAAATCCTCATAATACTTCGAACTTTTAAAAGTCTCAAAGTTTTTAAAAATATTGATGTGTTAAAAATGTTCCAAATTATTAAGTTCCTCGAAATGTTAAGAATTCGTAAAATTTCTGTAATTTGAAGAATTATGTTAATATAGTACATTTTTAGAATATTTAAAACTCTTTGAAAACTTTGAAATTCTCAAAATTTTCAAACTTCTAAAAACTTCCAAAATTCTCGAAATCCTCCAAACTTGAAAAATTCTCAAAATTGTTGAAAATCTGAAATGTTGAAAATGTTAAAACGTATCAAGTTTCTCGAAAACTTCGACACTTGTGAAAATCGATATTGTTTTACTTTTTTTATAAAATATACTCTTTTGCAATGTGCTAGATTTGTAAAATTTTCCAGAATTTCGGAAAAGGGCTTTACCTCCCTCAGGTCCTCCCTCTGCAGACTGCGTGCTTGTTCCACGGACCCTTGAAGTTTCTTATCAATTTTTACGCAGAGAGCTTCTGAACGTGATCCGAGTCGAATAAAGAAAAGCACTTCACTTAATTTCAAAATATCGAACATTCAAAACTGCAGAATCTAAATAGTAGGAAACCCACAGGAAAACGTAACAGTAACAGTAGGGCAATTAAAAGTTGAAAAAAAAAATTACAGAAACATGCCTCTTCCTGAACTCGAACCCATGACCTTCCGACCTACAGCTAAACGGCTAGATAACCTTAGTTCCGAGATCAGCTCACAATGGTTTACGCTCCGTCAGCATTTTTATACAGCCACAGTATGTACAAATCTTGCACCATGGTGCAATCTTTTTCTATGGTTTTATTAAAACCGTGCATTAGAAGCCAATAATCGATTAGGGAAATTCCGGAAATGACAAAACATCAACTCATTCGTGTAAATGAGTCATTGTTATTTATGCATCCTCCAGAATCTTCAGATACTTTGCATACTTGCCAAACTATTACGATTCCAACGGCGGAATCCGCTCGTGGATTTTTTTTTACATTGCTCGAGATAAGGAATGTTACTTATTCTTTGGAAGTCATTGCAGACCGAGTTTCAGTGATAAAACCGTACTCGTGTTTTGCCAATAAGACAATTTTATTCCGAGTTCTTTGTAGCGTTATTCGCCGAAGAAAATATGCAACGATTTGAATTATTGGAATGCATGGCGAACAATTACTCTCCTCATTTTACACTCATTCCTTGAATGTCTTCTTTTTCTTTCTGTTGTGTACTATGAGAGAGAGCATAATTTGAGTATTTTTAGAATATTCGATATTTCAGCAAGTACGGCAAGTTGATAAAATTTTTATGGGATCGATATTTTTTTCACCGCAACCCTGGTAATTCTGATCTTCAAAAAAGTTTGTGGAATCCTTACGAAACTTTTATTCTTCACAAGATTCTTATACAAATTACAAATTTAGCATCTTTACGAAGATTTGGTAAGGTGGCCTTTTAAAAAATATAAAATTTACGAAAATTCAACGAGACTTGCATAACGATTTCACAGATAAGTATTTTAACAGTGTTGAAACCAGCCAATGAAATTGAATCGGCCGAAAAATCGTGTATCTACATTTTCGTGTGGTTCCAGAAAAAACAGGTTTTTCTCAAATTGTGTTACTTTTTATGTAGCATACGACTCACGATCAGGGCAAACTTTTATACAAACGTTTGAAAACAAAAAATAAAAAAAAAATAGATAAAATTAAAAAAAAAAAAAAAAAAAAAAAAAAAAAAAAAAAAAAAAAAAAAAAAAAAAAAAAAAAAAAAAAAAAAAAAAAAAAAATTGGAAAAACATGTGGCCAAGGGTTCTTTTCGTGAAGGATTCAAATTATGGCGAAGAATGTTGTGGTATTTCGGTGCACCTCCCGTGTGCAGATGGCCCACGCCGGCTCGTTCGTGATAGAATGAACAATGACGATTGCAACACTTAACATTCTGCGAGTATAGCATTACCGATCGCGGGGATCCTTTATGGGTTTTGAATAATAATACGTTTTGATCGACGCACAATAAACAGGACGGGGTAGGTGGAGTTGTTGAGAGCCTCGCGCGGCCTTGCAAAAACGCGCTTCCGCGAAATTTTCTGTACACGGACAATGGGAACTTTCGTAAAGCTGTGGCGAAGTGTCAGAAAAATTGGGCTTCCTCTTTTTTCAACATTTTCGCTTGGTCAAAAAAACATCGTCGCGCGAACCAGAATTTTCAAATTTGCATTTGAGAATTTGGACATGCAAATTAAAAATTCAAAAGTCAATAATTCAAAAATTAGGAACTTGAACCGTTTGGAAGTGCGAGTGCGATTTTTTACAAGTTTGATAAAATCACGAAAGTTCAGCAACTTGTAACCTTCATTGAATCTTAATTTTTTTATCTAAAAATTGGAGACTGCAAATTATCTAGAATTTCGGAATCGGCGTTCGTAAATTTCAGCTCGGAATTCGGAACTTTGAAAAATCGAAAACTGTTGTAATATAATTGGATTTTTAGAGTCGGAAGATTCACGAGTTTCAAAAATGATTACTGGCATTATGAACTAAAAATTTTGGAAAATTCGAAAATATACCGCAAAATGTTCTGGAAATTATCGCTCGTGCACTGAAAGAATATATATTTACTGTTAATATACGTATATTTGCTTATGGCGAAATGAATATAAATTTGCCCCAAATATATCAAACTTCGAATTTAAAATGATTTGTTAACTGCTAACACGTCATATTCAATTGAAAATGTCATATATTTGGAGCAAATGTATATTCATTTCGCTGTAACCAAATATTCGTATCTTAACAGTAAATGTATCTTCTCTCAGTGCAGAAGAACCAGAGCTTGCATATGTTGCAAAAATTAACGGTTACCACTTCAACTGTAGTAATCTCATATCATCATTTCCATCATGCTCTAACTAACAAAAATTACGATTTCTCATTTCAAGTTTCTAAAAAATCGTCTCCGAGCAAGAGAATCATTCAACTCTTTTCATCAACACCGTCCATAATTACGATGTCATTTCATTCCTGGACAAAATTTTGAAAGAGAAAAAAGTGGACCAAGGAAGAAGCATGCAATCACGATGATCCAAAGAGAACCGGATGAATCGTGCAATTGGTCTTGGGTATGTAATTCACGTATAAGCGGAAATGCCACCACAGGCACGAGTCCATTTCCCTTGACCGGAAGTGCACATTCGCCGAGCTGTTTTTCAATAAAGCCAAAAAGGTCATTCCGAAGTTATTTCTTTTCTCCGACATCCTGAAAAAATGATTTGAATACGTGCGTTGTCAATTTCGCTTTCACTTTTGTATTTTTCCATCACTGTAAAAAAAGGTGTCATCGCATGGTTTCGTCTTTTGCGCACACAGTTCGTTTGGCACCAATGACGAATGCAACGAATTGTGGACACATTTTACGTTCGCGTCAGAAAAAGCCTTGGCAAATAGAATCACGATCCCGAGCGAGGGTACAAAAGTAAAATTATCTTATATATCTTACGAAGCGATAACTTATCTTGAGGTACATAAGGGCCGAGAAACGTTTGCAAGTAAGGTACAAATTACACACCGTACGAAACATGCATTTTGAGGTCAAAGCACTTTGGTATCAGCTTTTCGTCAACGACTTTTCGCTCACAATCAGATAGCAAATATCTACGATTATAAGAAGCGAAAAAAGTGACGCTCTAGTGGGTACAGGAACAGGCTTGCCTGTAGAATGAGAGGTTGAGGGTGTTTTTGAGGGTCTTGAAATTTTTTTCGTCCTGCAGTTAAAAAGGCAACTATATTTTTTCACTTCGGAACGGAAAAATCGGATCTTCGAGTTTACGCTTTTCCAGAACGTTTCGAAAATGGCCAATTATTTGTGTACAAATTGACTGAAATCTTATAAATTGCGGCTAAAATGATGAAAAATCATTCCCAAATACACACAAATTGTGCTTTATTCGAAATTAAAAACCACGCTGTTTCTCGCCAGTCAAAAGGCGGGTAATTTTCGAGCCGTGAAGAGGAGGGAAAACTGCCGGCATTAGAGGGATATAAAGGGCGATAAGGCCGAGATAAGTGGCGATGTAATATCTGTAATTTTCGTAAGAGCATTGGGGACGATGGTTAACTACCGGAGGAAGTATTAAACGACTCGTGCGTCGGAGGTGTTGTAACTTGCGTATATACAAGCAAACATATATCGACGAGCTTGAGTTCGTGCGCCGCGATGTATGCATGGGTGGGATTTTTGCGATGTGTTGCGAGCTAAACAACGTAATGATAGGCGAGGCGCCAGTGCCAGGCCGTATCTCGCTTCTTCATGTAACGGCTGTCTGAGGATTTCATCTTTCGATTATAGGAATCCCTCTGTTTCTTGATCTCGAGGTGATTCAGATATTTATATCTTTAAGTTGAAGGGCGGAAATCCTAATAGTGTTAAGTGCCACTTTTTCTGAAATGCGATTTTTTTTTCTTCAGAAAATCATTCTCTTGACGAATGCCGACACAAACGTTGTTAAAAAATAGCTATTGGATATGGAAATTTCTTTCCATGCATTGTTAAAGTTGTCCGATTTTTCAGTCCACTGCCTGCTGTAGTCCTATTTATATTAAGTCCAATTGATTGTTATGGACAACCTGTCTTTTTTTTTAAACGCACCCGCAGTTTTTTCGAACGTTTTTGGCATTATGCTCCTTTCCTGTCAATCTGATTAGGTGCAATCTGACTAACTGTCAATCTAACCAACTAAAAAAGTCGAAATGAATGCGCTTGTGCCGAAAGGGCTCACGGAAAACAAAAAAAATTACCTCAGACATATGTTAATGTACATTACCGAGGAAAATAGACAATTTCACGTTAACATTCTCGAGTAACAATAAAAGTAATGTGAAAATATAATTGCCATAACCTGTGAAGGAAAATGAACGAACAGTCACATTGAAATTCCCGAAATTCTTACAATCTTCGAAATGTAAGAATTATCAAATTTTTGAAATTCTAAAAGTTAAGAAAATTCTCATATTTTTTAGGACTTGCCTAATTACCAAAGTTTCAACATTATATTGTATATATTTACGCTTTTCGAAATTTACTCATAAATATACACTGTGGCCAAAATGGACTTCATAAAAATATGATTACCATAATATCCTCTGGACTTGACTCTACCTACACTTCAAAAGCGTATAACTTTTCGAAAAAATAAGATTCATGCATTAGAACCTATGATATTATTAATATAGTGACAAAAAAGATAAAAACGGAATTTTATGAATTTTTACCAACAAGCGTTGAAATAATCATGTTTTTTCGCTGCCCTGAAAAATTCTAAAAATGACACTTAACACTATTAGGATTTCCACCCTTCAATTGTGGATATTTCATGTATATACATACGAGCCATTAGTATAATATTTTAATTTCAGGTATTGACGAGTAATGACCTCGTAAGAGTATGCAATTATCCTATTGAAAACTTGGAAAAGTCTTCTGAATCAAAAATTATGAATTGTTTACTTAGAGCAACGTATTTTCGAAAAAGTTGCGAATATTTTTGGCGCCGTAAATTGCAGCTGCACTTGAAAAGTTGCGAGGCCCTATAAAGGAGTCGACAAGAACTTCCGCTTGACAAATCGGTCGAACTTTTGCGGCGGTGGTCCCTTCGTTATGCGTATTCGCGCATTTTACGAGGAAACTCTGTAAATAGACGCCGACGAAGGGTCAGCCTTTTTCTCTTGAGATTTCTCCCAAAAATTAACACGCTTATATGTTTCTAAAAGTGCAAATAAGATCATTGAAAGCACTCTCTCAAATCGAATTGATACAATTTCACATTTTACTAGTAATTTTTCAATAATTCGTTTGGCTAAAATCTACATTTGAAAATAGTGAAAATTAACGAATTAATTAGTCGTTATTTTTCTCGCCAATTATTCAGTAGTTTTTTTTCTATTCAAATAGTAAATTATTAGTCTTTTTTTCCTGCAAAAATGGTTAAAACATTTTACGGCCATTTCAATCGTCAAATTGTTGATAATTTCATTGAAAGAATATTTTAGCAAGTGCAATTTTGACTAATTTACTCTGAGAGTGCATGCTACGTTCAAAAATTACACAAAACAGACAGCCATGGAATTTGTAACGAGTCTCTTAGATGGTCAACGAATTTTAATACAAAACACTTGCAATCAAAATTTGGCATAGAAATTCATGCCTTGAAAGGTTTACGAAACATAAAAAAAGTTTTGAATCCTCGATTTTCCCGATCACTTTATCTAATTTTCGAACATAGGTGAATAGGAATTTTTTCATCATCAACAATAAGTGACCGAATGACATAATTTGTAGATACAAAAAATTCTACGTATATCCCAGCGATCTTTGATATTATGCATCATCGTATTACGAGTTCACCGTGGAATTTCCCATGGTTAATCCCTTCGTTCTCATGAAGCAATTTTATGACGCACGAAAATACTGCAGAGTTGCGGGTACACTTTCTATCCGGTCGCGATCATTGACTTCGCAATGATCTTCGTTTTGTCCTGAATTCGATTACCTTTTTTTCTGAGTTTCCCGTACATGATTTACTTATTAATCTCCAAGAATGTACCAAGTTCCGCTAATCTGCACGATCTTTAGGTAATGCATTGCGCGATTGCGACGTTTCGCTTATTGACACTCGGTTAAGTGACGTCAAGGAAATGGGGTCGAGCTCAGTCATCATTATTTTGCACTTTTCGACATGCTGTCTGGTTTCTAATTTTTCACCATAGTACATTCCGACGTGACAAGTCTCTTGTGAGAATTAATTTTTGTTTATAGGTAAAAGTTGGTGCTCGCAAGGCTCTTCTCGTATGTAATTCGTAGACATTTTGAAGGTAGATGATAAGCTATCGATTGTTATCTGAAACCAGTGAATTCAACTTCTTATTAGGTTACAAAAAGTTTGAAGCACTATTTTTGTATGAATCATAGTATGAATCATAATAAAAAAACTGCATATATATTTCGGAAAAGTTGTCGAACACACACTTTTTGCCTTTTTTCAATTGTTCGTAAATTTTTGAAGTTCAGATTCAGGAAACGTCTGCCTCGAATTTCGATATTTCTCCTCCGAAAGTACGTTTGTCATCCCCCATTCATACGTAGCCAGAAGTTTCGTTCGGGGGGGGGGGGGGGGGGGGGTTGGGGGGGCTAAGGTGATTTTTACTTGAAATTAATTCAGCAAGTTTAAAAAGTTGAGTTTTATCAGAGGATAATGGAAAATTCCTGAATTCTTAGAATTTTCAGAATTTCTTGAAATCTCTGAAATTTCCGGAATTTTTGAAATTCTTGAAATTGTAAGAATTCTGTAGACTTTTGAAATTCTCAAAGTGCTCCAAACTTTTTAAATTCGCGAAATTATTGAAAATCTAGAAACGTTCACAATGTTCAAAATTAGCAAGTTTCTCAAAATTTCAGAAAAATTCGTAAAATTTGCAAAATTTCAATAATTATGGAAGTACTGTGAATTTTCAGAATTTTAGAAACTCTTTCAAATCTCTGAAATACCCAAAATTTTCGAAAAATTCGGGAAATTTGAAAATTTTAAAAAGTTTAAGAATTTTTCAAATCTTCTGAACTTCAGAATTTATCAAAATAGTCGAAAATCTTGAAATATATTAAGAATGTTCCAACTGAACAAAAGTTTCTCGACATTTCTAAAATTTCAAGAATCGTACAAACTGTCTTAATTCTCAAGATTTTCGAAACTTTTTTGAATCTCTGATGTTTCTAAAATTTTTGATATTCTGAAAATTGTCGAAATAGTTGGTATTTTCGAAATTCTCTAAATTATTGATAATCTTGAAATGTTCCAAATTATTATCAAGTTGTAAATTCGCAGAATTTTTGAAACTTTTACAAATCTTTGAAATTTACGAAAACTTTCAAATACTTGAAATTTTCAAATTTCCAGTAACTTCCGGGATCTTGAGAATACTTGAAACTTTGAAAATTCTCAAAATTGTGATAACAACGATTGTTGTCTGAAACCAGTGAATTCAAATTCTTATTAGGTTACAGAAAATTCAAAGCATTATTTTTGTATGAATCACAGGATGAATCATAATAAAAAACTGCATAATATATGTTGGAAAAGGTGTCGAACACAGACTTTTCGCCTTTTTTAAATTGTTTGCAAATTTTTCAAGTTCAGATGCAGGAAACGCCTGTCTCGAATTTCGATATCTCTCCTCCGAAAGTACGTTTGTCACCCCCCTATTAGTATTCATAAGTTTTCAATCCTGCTTCAAATTTGAGGCAATTTCGAAAAAATCATCAGACCCTTCCCTGAAAGTCTCTTTAAGGCCCGCAATTAGTTGATCCTTCAAACAATATTATCTAGGACCTTCTCTCCAAGCAATCTCCCAAGATTTCCGAAGATATCTTCTCCGCCAGAAACAACGCATAACCTCCCAATCTGAAACATCATCTGAGGAAGAGTAGTAAATCATCCAATGTTTATCCCGTTACTGCGAACTGTGTTCAAAGGCGTTTCGACTGCAATAGAAAAGAAAAAGAAAAGCGAGGGGGTAGGGAAAGACGGCGAGCTCGTGACGATCCAACAATTGATCCTGCGAAGTATAATAATATCCGGGCCCCGAACTGCCCCGAACAGCTCGCGTGGGAGGACGCGGAGCAAAGGGTCGTTTTTAGCCGGCGCGTGCCACTCCAGAGTTCGAGAGGAAACGACAGCTGCGCGAGAATACTCATTTCCTCGTGAAATACGATCCTGTTTTGCGTAGACGTAGTGAGGCTACCGCAGTGAGGGTACCGCGAACACCGGTTGCGAGCATCGTTTATATGTATCTCAGATGCAGCAGCTTCCGGCGATCGGCGGCAAATCAGTCGCCCCTCGCGTGTTTTGACGGAATTTTGAAAAATCCTAAATGATCGCTTCCCTAACGAGGGGGAAGTTTCCTGCAGTGTTGGAAAAACTGAAAGCAATTGAAAAAACAGGATATATTTATGTAGGGCCCCTAACCTAATATATATCATACAGTTCGGGCCAGCTTCGTAGAATTTCCAAAAGTACAATGTGAGACTCTCGAAACAACTTATATAATTGAATAGGACCATGTATGATACTCATGGGGCTGTATAAAGTGTACCTCAGAATTTTTGAAGAATCCCTTATGATTCCCATAGCCCTGGCCAGTTGAAGGCGACGTTTTCTCGTCGCTCTTTTTGGAGCGACGAAAAATTTCTCAAACCCAAGTTTTTAATTTTGCAAAAAACTTTTAAGCTTCCCAAATCTTTTGAAAAACTTTTAAAAATTTTCTTAAATTTTCGAGGTACTTGAAATGTTCGTAATTTTCGAACAACTTCGAACTCAATAAATTCAAAACAAAAATTAGGATTCTGGTGATTTTCTAAGAAATCAAAATTTTTGAACGTTTCAAAGAAATTACAGTTTTCAAGTTAAAGGCATACAATTTTGAAATCTTTCGAAAAACTAAGGTCTTTCATACTTTTAAAAGGACACAAAATTTTACAAATTTCCGAAAAAAATTTTTTCAAACTTTCCAAGAAATTTGAATTTTTTCAAAAACTCGGATTCACACATTTATTTTTTAATTTGAAATTTTTTCGATTTTTTGGAAAATTCATATTTTCACAACAAGAAGAAATCGCAATTTTCGACTGTTTCCAAAAACCAACAATCTTAAAATTTTTCATAAAACTGTAAATGTCAAATTTTTCGAAAAACTCGAAATATTGAAATTTTCAGGAAAACCTCAGAATTCGTAAATCTGTTGAAGAACTACGCATTTTCTAAGTTCCAAAAAACTCAGAATTTTTTCATTAACAAAACTTCAAATTTACGAATGTTTCTAAAATCTTACAATTTTTGAAATTTGTCAAAAAACTCGAACATATTTCAAATTTCTCAGAAAATCCGATAGTTTTAAATTCCGAAAAAAATTTGACTTTCAAAAATGTCTGAGAAACTCGGAATTTTCAAATTTTTAGAACTCAAATTCTGCAAATTCTCAACAACAACAAAAAAAACGATCAAAAATAGAATTATCAAAGATTGTATATAAGCGTATTAAGATTATACGAAATGCAAATGCAGTTTATTTTGTTCGAAAACCGATCTGAAATTAATTTTTGAATGATTTTACATAGTGACTAAAACGACGCCTGAACATCACCTTTTGGAGACGTTTTGGCGTCGAAATTTCGTCGCTCTCAGCTGACCACGGAGGCTTGATGATGAGGTATCTCTTGACCTCATACGACTTTCACGGCTCCCTATAGGATTTATACCGTATTTAATACATGAAATACTGATAAGGCTCAATCATCATGGTACAGAACATGTAATTCCCATGGTGTGCTATGAAATTTATATGGGGCCCTACAGGGTTCTAAAAACTCTTTTATGATTTTATGTGAAATTTCATGAGATTCGTAGTAACTTTTGTCAGAATAGTACAGGCTTGACACAACTCATTTCGTTTTGCGAAGAAAATGACTTGTGTTGAACATATATTATGAATCGTCTTGTCGAGTGCGTTGAAATAGCTCTCCTACTGTAGAGCAACTGTAGGCAACACGTGGTCGTCCGGATGGACTGGGATGGACGCAGGTTCCTTTAATTGGGCCTTCCTTTGCTCTTGATTGTTTTAAACGAGAACAACTCGGTCGGCTCCATGTCCCCCTCGGTTGCAGCCCTCGGGCACCAACACGCGCGCGCCTATTAACGCGTCATACTGCAGACGCCATGTGTCGACCGTTCGTATCCGGCTCCTTGTGATTATGCGAACTTCTTCGCGACAGGAACAATATAATATGAACAATTATACGGGAATCAGGGATCGTAAGAAGAATTTCAGAATATTTCTGAATTTCAAAGTTCAGAAAGATTTGAAAACTCAAAAAAGAATTTACATTGAGAAAGAGGCATGAAACCTGGAGGAACTGAACGTCGAATTAAAAATTTAGAACTCAAAGCCGTGATGAATTTCAATTATATTGAATTTTGGAATTCCGAAAGTACAAGTATCAAAAAATGTAACTGCGAGATAAAAAATTATCTTGCGAAACAATTTTCTGGAAGTTTGAATTTCAAAGTTTGGAAAGAAAATCTCAAGGTCCAAAAACTCGAGAATCTTTGGCATGGAAGACCTTGGGGGAAGGCCATATGGCCGAATCTCGAAGATAATTACGATATGCAGCATACTGCAGCATAGGAAGGAAGCTCGATCGAGGCATATTGTAAGACACACAAAATCGAAAATTGCAGTTCAATGAAGAGAACACGTGCCCGCACCATCACGTGCCCCATTTTTTCTATATTCCCTGTTGTCTCCTCGCGACCGGAAGCCGGTGTCGGCTGACAAACTCTTAAGGTCCTTAGACGATCTCTTGAATCGACCTTCTGTGTGGTCCAGTCGATTATTGAGATTTTCAAATGTTCTAGGGGACAGTCGCTCAATTTCAAAATTCAACTGCTGCAATTACGAATATATCTACTTCAGAAGTGTCGTTTGGAATAAGAATAATCACTTTATTCTGGTTTGGAAATTTCTTCGATTTTGAATTTTTCGACAAGTTCAAACAGCCACGATGGGATACTTTCCACGAAATCCTTTTTTTTTAGAAAATATCGAAGTCAGTGTGTCATAATATAATATCAGAAAAATGTGGGAATTCCGGACATGTGAAATATTCTCGCGCTTTCTTCATGATTAAAATGTCGGCGGCACGGACAAAAGGGGAGCATGCGTTAACCCGGAAGAAGAAAGGTACATATTAAATGACGAGCGCATGGTCAACTCAATTTGTTTCATTATTCAATCGCTCGCCTCGTTCGCATTCCATGCCGAATCAAATGCATCGGACGGCTTTTCACTTCAACAAGGTCTCCTCGTTACAAAAACATCGAAAATTCCCCGCGAGCTTTTCAATGATTCATTACTTTCTACATCATGTGACATTGAAAATACGAGATTCCATGTCCCCTTACTGGGATTCGATAACCAAATTTTGTAGGTCGAGTTGGGGTTGCCAATTTCGCGGTGATCCTGGCGATTCACGGCTATTTTACCAGAAATCCAGAAATCGTATAAAGGGCAAACAAAAATTCAATAATATTTCTTAAGGTTCAAGCTCGAATTTCGAAAAATTACACTCGAAAATTCTAAAAATTCCCGAGCTGATAATGTCTATAGAATTCGTAATCCAAAAACTCTGACATTTTGATTTATGGAAGAACATTAGAGTTCGAATGTATAATTCGAACAGGCTCGTTTTTATCAGAAAATAAAAATTCCTAATGACACTAATCATGTTGAATACATATATAGAATTTAAGATTCGGCGCACGGGGTAGTTCCTTGATTATGTTTCCGCCGGGGTTTACTTTCGCACCTAACTTTCCCGCGCGAAACAATGGGATTATGAAAGCCATGAGACGCGGCAAATCCGAGGGAATAGCGAGAATTGTTTTTGCCAATGAAGCTGCTAATTCACACGCTGCGGGAGATATGAAAAAACGAGACGGCGATTGAGCATCGTTCCTGTGCGAACGCATCTTTTGTACGTGCAATGATTAACGCGTCACACGATCCGGTTTACATAACGCGAACTAGGATACAACGCGCATTGGCTAATTTATTAACTTTGGGATGCATAAATGACCCTTTCACATGCTTTGTGTAGGAAGTTGAATAACGCAGTCTAATTAAATTTAGGTCTTTTTCTAGTGTTGCAAAAATTATTTATCCTAAAACGGATTTAAAAAAAGAAAATATCTTGTAATGGTTAGGAGTTGAGAAATTAATTTCCAATTCCAAAAGATTGAAAGAATTTTGTCAATTGGAGAAGTTCCTAGTGATTTTAGTTTTCATAAAATCAGTGAATTGTTTATAAAAATTCCTTTTTTTTTTATAACGTCGATTTCATAAAAGTTATAAAAAATTCTCGATTTTTATAAAGTGGTTTTATAAAAACTTCATGAAAAAAAATTTTGAGTAAAATCTGTCAAAATTTTCATACAATTCATCTGTTTTTTTTTTTTTTTTTTTATAAAAACAATTGGAAGCCTCCACATTTTCTTAAAAAACCTTTATTTTTATAAAAACTTGGCGATTTTTATGAAAACTTTCATATTTTTGTAGAAAAAACTTTCCTGACATAAGGAATTTCTCTTATAGTAATATTTGATACGTTTTTATTACCCCAGGGTAATAGAAAATCAGGTTCGTAAGGTTTCTTAGCAATTATAAAACGTAAAAACATATGATTTTATAGGATTTGAAAATTCTTCAACTCAAATCGAAAATAAGCATCCAAATTGACTTAGATTTGATGGACAAGAAAGTTGACTATCGGATTTCTAATGCAAAGGTCGCAAGTTCAAATCCCGCTGCCTATACACAATTTTTTAATTTCTTTCGAAACGAAATTTCAGTTAGAGTCTCATAAACTGATGAAAAATGGTGTGTATACATTAGCAAAATGATCCAAAAAAGGTTAGAAAAAGTTTTGCATATTTTTTAAAATGTTTAAAAAAATGTTTATACAAAAAAATTTTTTTACAACACTTTTATAAAACCACTTTCAAAAAATGCAAAATTTATAAAACTGTTATAGAACCGACCTTATAAAAATTTGTATAAAAATTTTTTACAAGGTTTTTATAAAAACTATAGAATCAGTAGGTGTTTTTCAAACTTGACGTATAAAATTTTCTCGAGAGTCCCCCAGAATTGTTTATGTTGTTCTAAATGAAAATATATGAAAGTGTTACAGTTTTTGCTCAGGACCCTATATATTACGTAAAATTTGTTTGTACATACATTTTCGAATTCCTATCAAGTTTTGGAAATAATACTAAGATTTGACAGATTTGTGATAATTTTCCTAAGCCCGTTCGAAGTATTTTGAATGTGGGCTCGTCTTCCTTTTTTTTATTGTGCCTTCTTAGTGAAGAAATCGTAATTTATGTTCTAACAATTTAGCTGCACGATCACATGATCAGCTTCTTTCGAAAGAAAGATCTACAGGGAACAACTGCCGGCTTATAATAGTAACGCGTCAATTTTGGTGGAATATTGGGGGAGGGGGAGTAAATGACGGATATTCTTTCAAAGAAGAATCACTTAAAAATTGTCTAATGATCTCTGAATAGATCTCTGAACAGATTCCAGAAGTTCTAACTCTTACCAAGAAATTATTGTATTTTTTATTACGATCGAGATGTCTCAAATTTTCTAACTTGCTGAATTTATGTATTTCCAAATATAAAACTTGAGATGTTGACATTTTCGGACCTAAATTTTCCATTTCTTGATCTTTCAAACTTGAGTACTTCGATGTTCAATTGAATACTTATTTGATGAAATTACGAAAATTCGAAAGAAAGCCCAATGCATCTCGCCTTTTTCGAGGACAAAAGAACGGAATTCGGTTATTATTTCCAAGTTGATAGTCTTATCTCGGTAATTTTATCAATTAGTCACTCCTGATTTGCCTTATCGATGGATGGCTGTCAATACGAGCCTGATGATAATCGCGAGAAAACCGAATACAAGCGTCGAGACACCTGATATAAGGCGTACCATTGCGCTGCATTTGCGCGAGTGTATGTACTTCAAAGGGCATTTGTCAAAGACCTTTCCACCATCTCAGGTTCAATTTTACTTTTTCTCAAGTCCTTTGTTGTCCGGCCAGAAGAGTCATCACGAGGTAACAAACCTTATGTTACCTCGTGACACTCGATCTCCTCGATTTGGTATGTTTTTCCATCGTTGTTGGGCTGAAATCACAAACTCAGTTGGTCTTCGCGTTTCAGTGTTCTCAGTTTGACATGTCCGAGAAGTCTGTTGAGTCGCCATATCAAAACGATTAGATAAACATCAAGTAGGTCTTGTATTTTGTTCAAGCTACGAAGAATTAATTCAGTCTGATTGAGATTCGAGATTCAGTTAGATTGTAGAGCTGGAGTTGATTGTATTTCGATTTTTTTTTATTTATTCACAAATGTTTATTTTACGAAGAAAAAACTGCTGACACTTTCGAAAAAAACAAGTTTCACTCACGCTGCACTGTAGTCTTGAAAGAAAACAAAGTTTGAAAAATTGCAATTTTTTCTGAGTCTGATGAAAAATGTTGGCCCCCATGTCAAGTGCGACAAGCTGGGTTTCTTTGCCATCCAGTGTCGAAGGAAACCTTTCGTTCGAATCGAATACTTCGCACCCGGCAGGGAATATTTTTGTATTTAGCGGTTTATTTTAGAATTTGAGGGTTCGAGGGCCTAAAACATAATCTGAGTAAGGAGAACATTGCGTAAGAGATGAATTTTTTATTCGAAAGACATCGGGCATGTGTAACACGTGTTTCCGAGAGATTTGAATTTTTAATGGAAAACACATTTGTTTTGCCATACGTTTTCCAATGCGTAAGATTAATAAGCTTAGACAACATGCACACGATAAATGAATATCAATATCACGTAATTTATTTTACCCGATCCTAACCTCACAGTGATACATAAAAAGGGACTTTGAGGTTAGAATCGGGTAAAACGCAGTACTGCACAAGCGGAGCAAAAGTTGATATTACAAAACGATTAACCCTTCGTTTTGCAAAAATCGACTTACCCCGCTTGTGCAGTAACGTACTATTACAAGTTGCAAAGATGAACCAGTTTTGAAATTTCCAGTATGATAACGAAATTTCGGAGCTTTCCAAAAATTTCAGTTTAAAATTTGCCGGTTCAACTTTTTTGATATGATTCTGTAAGAATCATATTGAACATGTTCGTGATTTTCAGAAGCAAGAGAATTCCGTCGTCAGAAAAGTGAATAAATGAACTTTGATCGTGACTATGGAAAAACACGTTCACTCGAACTCGGGGTATACAAACGAATTGTGGGATGGGAAAGGTTTTTTGATTAGTGATGACACGAGCCAAGAGTGCTTTTCCGCTGGCTCTCGAGCTTCGCAGCACCTGGAGCGGCGCGTGCAAATTTTATCCGCGAGATTGAAAGGGCTCACGAAGCACAAGGCTCTCATTATGCAAAGAAGCCCTTGTGCGACTATTCAGCGCTTTTGAATACGTGATTTCGAATAAAAATGAGTTCAATCGCGCCATTGTCTCTAGGCCTTTTTCAAACATATTATGTTTTTACGTTATGCTCAAACAAACATCGATAATGAGAAAAATTTTCAGGGACCTTATAAGATTTACTCCTTCTTTATCATCCTCCCAAGAGTTCTATGAGGTCTCGTCATAAGGAATAAAAATATTTTCAGGAATTCGTGAATTTTGGAAGAATTTCGCAAGTTTTAAAAAGGATTTTAAGGCTCTTTAATTTTCACATTTCCTCAATGTAAAAAGATGGAAAGACAAATGAAGGGCCACCGGCAATAACTCGCCGAGCGCTCGAAATCACGTAAAACTATTTAATAGAGTTTTGAACTCGTGTACTTTATAAGAATACTAGTAGAATACTCAATGTTCAGTTGGAAAATTTTCTATAAAAGATTATTTTAGAATGTCTCCGAAAAAATACTCAAAATAGAAAGACTTTTACCTTAAGCCACGATGGGCTTAAGGGTATTTCTCGCGTATTTTATCGTACAGAACGTGATTCCAGAAGGAAAACGTCCAAGTCATTCAACGCGGCTATCAACTACATGACGTTTCGGCGCCACTGTTTCGGCGTCGAAGCCGTCAATTCAAACCCCGAGCACGAAAACGGGGCTCTAAAATAAACCGAAACCTCGTCTAGCCAATCCCCAATATCCCCATTTCGTCCACATCGAATCTCCCTTGCTCATAAAATCGGGATTGCAAAACGACATGTATTCCCAAGTGAACATGTTCGGATTTACGTGAAATAAACACGTCTACATGAAGTTATAAATGAAAATATTTTTTTTACACATGCACAAAGATGGCCCTTTTTCATTCACGAAATGTGAGTGCAAAATGGCATTTTTCATTGATATAGCATAACAGTGCGGAATAAGTGTGCGCAAAACGCTATTTTGCGCACTGTTTTTGGAAATATTTCCGCACCAGTTTTGGAAAATTTTCAAACTGTCTAAAAATTTCGACATTTTAACAAGTTTTCATCAACTTGACAAATTTTTCAAAATTTCCGAAAACTTCCGAAATTTCCAAAATTGTTGAAATTTCCAAAATGTCCAAAAATTTCTAAAATTCCGGCGAGTTCGAAAATTCGGAAAATTTTTTTAATTCTCGCAATTTCAGAAAATTTCCAGAATTCTCAAAATTTCCAAGAATTACCAAAATTACGAAAAAATTTTTGAAAATTTCCATTGCAATTTTTCGTGCACTCAAAAGCGTCATCTTTGTGCATTTGTAAAAAAAAGCACTGTATGCAACAAGTGCGCAAGATAGGTTAGACCGTGAGTGCAAAGTTTGAAACACACTCGACTTCGGCTAGCGCACTCTCGACTCCGGCTCACGCACTCGCTACGCTCGTGCGTTCGCCTACGTCGCCTACGTCCTTCTCCTTCCTCGTCTCTTTGTGCGTTCGCCTCCGTCTCACGTTCCAAACTTTACACTCACGGAATAACCTATTTTGCGCACTTGTTACATAATGACACCCCCATCAGGGGTGTCATTACAATATGATAATTAAATGACGTAGAATTTTTTCGAAAAACAGGCCTTTTATTTTAACGTCTAATTTCAGGCGTCTATAGCTATAATCTGAAACACTTATCTAACGCTTGAATCGGCTTTTAGTCAAACAAAGGATAAATAAATAATTATCAAAGTTTTCTCGCGGCTAAAATTCACATGGGATTGAAAGAGTGATTCATCCGTTGATTAATGTAAATGTTGCCTTGATAACTATTGAGTTTACCTGGAAACACAACGAGTTTGGAATCCTTTGTAACCGGCCAACGCACAAGGCGCGATTGGAACAATGCACGTTTCATCTCGTACGGTCAAAGAAGTTTCTTTCGAAACGCAATTCAAAAAACATCCAAGATCTAATAGAAATGAGCCAATCAAACGAGTTGCCGCGTTACGTGTGAATGCATAACTTGTGTTTCACGTTCTTCCACGGTTGCCTTCCTTCGGCCCTCTTCTTGAAGAAAATTTCGGGATTTCATGGGACTCGTAGAATTCCCATAGACTCGACAAGATTTCTCTCAACCCCATAATGATTCCCACAGTCCTCTGACCTCTATGGAATTCTCTTGAGGTTATAACTTATAAGGTCCCGTCTCGTATCTAGAATTACGTAAATGACATGTACATCTGTCAAAGAATTCGCAATTATTTCGGACAAAATCGAAGCGAGGCTATTTTTGCACCCTTTCGAGAAGATAAAGAAAATTGTGAGTTTCAAGAAGCTTGACGTTTCAAGAAGCCAAAATCGTATCTTGTAAAGACGCGGCGCGCAAGTGGTTGCAAAAGTACGCACAAGCCTGCACGTTTATTTCAGGATCGAGTTCTCGAGGGGTTGATAGCGCACTGCGCAGAAGCCAAAGGATAATTATGGACTAATTGTCGAGTATGCGGGGTGTTTCCGATTTTTTGTCACTGCGCGGAGACGCGACGCCAAAACTGTCACTCTTCTTTACTTTATAGACCCGCGACAACACCCGCACTTCCGACAAAGATTTTTCTCGCTACACGTCTGGCGCGTCTTTTTTCACGGGTTTTTATGGGTTCAGGTTTGGGTTCAAGGTGCAATATAGAACACGGCTTGTGCAACGCAAATAAGAGAGTCGAGATGTGTTGAAATTTTTGGAGCATTGCAACGCATACTGTAACAATGTTTTCATCTTTCGATCGTCATTTTAGATTATAGCTTTTGAGAGGACGTTGGAGAATCTGATGTTTTTGCGTGGTGAATGAATTGGTGAATTTGCGAGTGATTCATTAGATTCATTGCTGGAAATGTAAATCTGAGTTTGCGACTTGTTCGTGTTGCAGACAACGATCAAAGTGTTCGCGAACTGTCTGCGATCGGACATCGAGTACAAGACCCTGAGTATTACGTACGAAACGAGCTGTCGAGAGGTCGTTCGAAATCTGTTGAACAAGTACCGCATGAGGCACCGGGACCCGCGGCTCTACTACCTCACCATGGAAGTCACCGTGAGAAGGGCCAACGTTCGAACCGTCTTGCCCCTCGACGAGGACGCCAGGCCCGCTGTTCTCCAGTCTTGTCATCCCCGAGGCGACTCGAGGTACTTTTCACAGCCATTTCATTACATTTCATTACCGATCTTGCCTCAAGACTGGCTTCTCAACAATTATAGGATATTTTGCAAACATTTCTCAAAACTCCTGACCTTTTACGGTCCCTTGTCAGCTCAGAGCGACGACATTTCGACGCCAAAACTGCTCTGAAAGGCAATGCTTAGGCGACCTTTTAGTCGCTGTGTAATATCATTGAAAAATCAATTTCAGATCGGCTTTCGGACGAAATAAACTGAGTTTGCATTTTTATTACAATCTTAATCTTCTTTGCTATCTCTTTTTTTGTTTTTTTTTTTTTTTTTCTTTTTTTTTTTTGCAAGATTTGCAGAAGTTGACTTCTGAAAATTTGAAAATTCTAGAATTCCAAGTTTTTTCGGAATTTAAAACTATCAGGTTTCCTGAGAAATTTAAAATATGTTTGACTTTTTCAACAAATTTTGTTAAGTGTAAGATTTTAGAAACATTCGTGAACATCAAGTTTTTTTAATGAAAAAATTCAGAGTTTTTTGGAACATCTAAAATTGGTAGTTCTACAACAGATTTTCGAATTTTGAGGTTTTTCTTAAAAATTGAATATTTTGAATTTTTCGTAAAATTCTACATTTAGAGTTTTATAAAAATTTTGAAAATTGTTAGTTATTGGGAACGGTCGAAATTTTCGACTCCTTTTTATTGCGAAAATTTGATATTTTCCTCAAAAATCGAAGAATTGTGGGTTTTTTTTTTTTAATTTGAAAAATCGATTTTCTTGAAAATTCAAGTTTTTGTAAAAGTTTTGAAAGTCTTCAAGTTTTTCGGAAATTCATAAAATTTTGTGTCCTTTTAAAAATATGAATAAAAGCCCAAGTTTTTCGGAAGATTTTCAAATTATATATTTTCATTTTAATTTCAATATTTAAATTTTTTGGAACATTCGAAAATTTATAATTCTGAGAAATTTTCATGAATTATAAATTTGTTTGGAATTTATTGACTTCGAAAATGTTGGAAAATTCGGAATATTTTAAATTCCTCGAAAATTTTTGAAAATTCGAATTTTATAAAGATTTCGGAAGCTTACAAGTTTTTTGAAAAATTCAAAATTTGGATTTGTTTGAGAAATGTTTTTTGTCGCCCCAAAAAAAGCGACGAGAAAACGTCGCCCTCGCTGGCTAGGAGAGCTTTCAGTGGATTTATAACATTTTTCACAAAAAGTAACTTATTTTGAGAGAGTTCTGGAAACGGATTTTGGAACTAACGAATAAAATTTTCGGAGTTGGAAATATGTACAATTTTCAAAAATCCTGAGTTTGAATTTCAAAATTCGCCAAACTCGAATTTCAGAAATGACGAACTTGGAAATTCCGACGATATTCTAGACTTTCGAGTATTGGAATAATTTCGATACTCATTAGAATTCGAATTTCAAACGACTCGATCAAAATCATTATAAGTATCCGCAATGAAATTCAAGCTATTATCAAATTTTGCAGCCTCGAAAAATAGTCGAAAAATGCCGAAAATGCGGAAAATTCGTCAGACGAACGAAAGCAAAAATCGTGAAAGAAATGAATAAGCAAAATGATTTCCGTTGCAGATTCTCGCTGCAAACGCGACGCGGTGGGCTCGTGAAAATTTACGACAGCGCGTTAATGTCCGGGGTAAGTGAAACGCGAAAAGCCCGCAATAAAATAGGAGTAGGGTCGTTTTTCCTAGCCCTAAGTAACTTGTGTTTTATGTTTTATGCTACCAAGCAGTCCAAGTACAAAAGCCTGCTGGTGTCGGAGCGCACGACGGTCGACGAATTGATTCAGATGCTGCTGAGTTGCTACAGTTCCTCCGAGCGTGTCGAGCAATTTTCCCTCTACGAAGTGTGCGAGAGCGAGGAATACCAAAGGAAGCTGCATCCCGACGACTCCCCGCTCAAAGTCACGCAACGCTGGACCAGCGCCGATCGACATCTGCGCATCAGGCGCAATCCTGATTACAACCCGCATCGCTGCAGAAAGGTTCATGTCACTCAAAACTTGCTTGCAGGGAAATAATATTATGCGTCCCTCCCTTGTGAATCTGAACCTCCCTTTAGCCACTTGAAGGCGACCTTTTATCGTCGCTTTTTTTTCTCAGCGACGACAAATTTCTCCAACGAATTACAATTTTTCCATTTTTCCATTTTTCCATTTTTCGGCAATCTTAGACTTTCCAAATCTTTCGAAAACATCCAATTTTTTGACTCTTTCGAGCAACTCGAAATATTCCGAATTTTCGAACAATTTCAAACTCAATAAATTCCAACAAATTTGACAATTCTTTTAACTTTCCAAGAACTCAAAGTTTTCGAATATTTTGCAAAAATAACCTTTGGAAATTGACATGAGAACATAAAATTTTTAAATCTTTCGAAAAACTTGAAGATTTTCAAAGATTTAAAAAACTCGAATTCTCAAATTTTTGGAACAACTCAAAGTTTTTCGATTTTTGTGGAAAGCGTCTAATTTTCACAATAAAAATCATCGAAATTTTCGAAAAAACTCCAGCATTTTAAAGTTTTCAGAAAATCCGATATTTTCAAATTCCGAAGAAACGTTGAATTTCAAAATTTTCTGCGAAACTCGGAAATATTCAAATTTTTTAAACTCGAATTTCGTAAATTTGGCAAAAAAACGATTAAAAATACAATTATCAAAGATTGTATACAAGCACATAAAGATTGTACCGAATGCAAATTCAATTAATTTTGTTCGAAAAACGCTTGAAAATGAATTTTTTGATGACCTTACGTCCTTTACGTAGTGATGACTGAAACGTAGCCTAAACATCGCCTTTTGGAGACGTTTTGGCGTCGAAATATCGTCGCTCCCAGCTGGCTGGCTAGGGCTTGTGAGATTCCAAAAATTCCTCATAACTGTCGAGGAAGCTTGTAAGCTTGTATAAGGAGCGTTATAAGAAATGAAGAACTTACATACAAGGAAGAATTTGATTTTAGAGGTGGATTTCGCTGTTTTCATTCATTTTCGAGCGAAAAAAGCGATAAACCGAAATAAACCGTCTAAATAATGGTTTATTTTAATAGAGAAAACAATAAACCTTCCATATTACCGAACTCACTCGTCTTTGATTGGCTGATAACATCTGATGAAGTCCGAGTGAAGCCAAGATAATCTCGGATTCGCGTTTTGTTTCCCGGCACTAAATCGTTTCGCGCTAAAATATTTCGAGCCTGTCATTGTATCCTCCCTTGGGTTCGCAGAGCATGTGGGCGTCCGACTCGAGCATTACAATGGCTATGTCAAGGCTGCAGTTGCACGGTGCACGGCAGCATTTTTACAACCAGCCAACGAATCACAATCACCACCACTGCCAAACAAACAACAACAGCAACAACAACAACAAACACAACAGTCTGGTCCGCGCGTCACTGGACGCGCTGAATCAGCAACCCCAGCAATCGCACATCGTCGTCCAGCAACACACTACTCAAATTCAGCATTTGCCGAAAAGCGTTCCGTCGACTCCGATTTCTGCGAAACACGTTCCGAACTCGAACTACGCCAACTACGAGAATTATCTCTTTATTTAGTTACGATCGAATTTAATAATCGACACGACACTTAATTATAAGAGTTTATTTGTTTCAACGGCGTAAGACGAAATCGAGTCAGCATTAATTTGTACATATTATCTCATTCGTATGAAGGACGTTGATGACGAGTGTACAGTGTATCTTTGTTTTGTTTTTTTATTATTTGGTAAAAAAAGTATTCATGACAAGTACCGACGCAAAGTATTGCCCGATTTGAAATTCGAATAGATGTTTAGATGTTAAGTGAGGATGTTGAACCAAAGGTAGAGATATATAATATAGTGTACGTCGCTTTGGGAAGATTTTCGAGAGTACAAGCGAAACAAAGAATACAAAAATTATGTGAATCGGTTGTCGAGACCACTTTTGTTGTTGGAAATGTAGTGAATCTTATTTTTTGCGAAATTCATTAAATATATTCCTTGTATAAATAATAGTATTTATTTAAGTACGAGATTACTGAAAGAAAAGCTGATTTTTAACACGTAAGAGTATGCATTTGAACGTTAAAGTGTACGCGCGTTTACCAAAGACGAAACATTTCTATGGAATAAGAATAATTGTACTCAAAAATCATACTGAATTGTGTCATGGAACATGAATGTTCGCTAAAGTTTCTTCCAGAGTGTATTATTTTGTACGACAATAGATAAAAATGACAGCTTGAATATATTATTATTGCATTGTTTTTATTTCTCTTTATTATAAAATACTCGAGTTATACAACTGAATAATTTTACATGATTTGTAAAACTGTGAGATATATCTATTCACTATCGAGAACGTGATGTAGAAAAATTGGATTTCTTATGTTACGTTTTTGTGTCATCATCATAGTGAGATTATGAGCATGGCAACGTGAAGAAAAAATGGCGTCATGGTTGACATGAAAATGACCAACACCGAAAATAACAAATTTAATAAATAAACGATAAACGCTAGTTTGTTTTTCACAAAACGAAAAAATCAACAATCGTAGTCATCCATAATACATGAAAATTGCTAATTTGTTTTACACGCAATTAAAATAATGCTCAACACACCTTTAATTCTACTCGATGAGATCTAAATGATATGATGAAACGCGAACAGTGATGACGGGAACCGAGCCAGCGCTGACGAAGGGAAAAAATGTTCACTCGATTAAAGCAACAAGATCTTTTTTCTTCGTCAGCGAGTAATTCCGGCATCATCAAATGTAAGTATATACAAAACAATTCCTGTATACGAAATTGCGTACAAATGTAAAGTGTATAGTAAATAAATAAATTTGTCAATAAAATTATACCGATGATGAACATTATGATGAAAATTATACTGATGAACAATTGTTTCGGTTGTTATCGTAAAAATCCTACCGTTGCGCATGAACAGGTAGGTGAACCGTAAAACAAACGTTTTACAGGCTCACTTAAAAAACAATGAAATATTTCTTCGAAAAAAATTAAAAAAAATGTGTAAATACCAGTCAGAGAACATTTTAAAGCGAACCAAAGTGCTGATATTCTCATTGGAGACTTTCTCTTTAATTTTGGGAAATTACAAGATTTGACTTACAATATTGGAGATTTAATTTTTCTTGTCTATGTTTTTTGAGCCAAGTTCGATAAATTTGCAGACATTTTCGAAAGCATTCATTCACTTTCGTAAAAAATTTGCTTACAAGTATTTAAAAAAAAAAAAAAAAATCATGAGTAACGAAAAATTGAT
>JAPYZK010001324.1:0-28268 GCA_030522785.1 Platygaster equestris | reverse complement strand
AATTTTCAAAGCTTTTGAAATTTTGCAATTCAACGGAATTGTAAAGTTTTTAGGAATTATAAAGTACTGAAGTTTTAAAAGCTTTGGAAATTGTATACATAAGTTTTAAAAATGTTGGAATTCCGAAGTTTTCTAAAATGTCCAAGAACTGTGCTATAGTTATAAACAAATGAATATTTTGTAAATTTTTCAACGAATCCCGAATTCTTTCGAAAGGTGTATTGCTACACGAAAACGGCCACATTTTGAAGCCCGCAGTAAAAAGTGGCGAAAGGGAAATCGAATTCTACAAAAGTCTTCAGAATAATACGATCGATCCAGTAATGCAAGAGCTGCGACAACACACCGCGACTTTTTACGGCTTGAGAGAAATGTACATAATGAACAAATGTTAGTAAACTCATTTCGATTCTCTCCCAAGAACATTTAAAACCAGTTTTTTTAGACATTTTTACGTGCGTCACGAATTGTCATATTTGTCCACCGTGAAAATAATTTAAGAATTAATCTCCCATCAAATTCAAGTTCATGAATTTTTTCGTATTTTTTATCTTTACGTATAGCGTAAACATGAAATTTTTGAATTCTGGAACAAATTGAAAATCGTTCCAGACGTGAAATGTTTGGAATTGAAAAATATAACCGAGGGAATGTCCGAGCCATGCATAATGGACGTGAAAATCGGTAGAAGGACGTGGGATCCTTTGGCGAGTCCTAAAAAAATATCTGACGAAAATGCCAAATACGCTGAATCGAAAGAAGCTTTCGGTTTCTGCATTCCGGGATTCCAAGTTTACCGGTTGCCATCGGGCCAATTGGAAAAGTTTGGCAAGGATTACGGAAAAAAACTGAACGCTGAAACCGTTGTGGAAGGTGAGGCGAAATTTCTAACGATTTCAAAAAATTCGAAAATGTTGAAAATTACGAAAAAAATTCTTTTTCCGCTATCGCACCTCATCTCGTGCATCGTATCTACATGTTGGCTGTGAATTAGTCAGAAAATGGAAAAATCATGCAAATTTTAACAATTTGGATGACTGGAAAATGTCCGTACATAAATTTCCAGTACATTACTTACACTCCGCGAAGTATATTATGCCCGGTTATCGAAATGTATCGATATGTATCGATTGTTTCCATAAATGCAAAAATTCGATATTTCGATACATCGATGTACTATACACGTAGAGTTCCTATAAATAGAGCATTTGGCCATCCCGGCGCAACTGCCTGATTGGCTGGATCCAAAGCTTGACCCAAAATGGCGGCTCCAATAGGAAAACGCGATTCGAATGTATGTTTGTGTACCGCCGCCATTTTGAATCAAGCGATCGACACGTACACACTAACACACTGCAGATGGCCAAACTATTTATAGGAACTCTACTATACACGGATTTAACCCCTTCTTTCAGCGATAAAAATATTTCTGAACGCACCCTCGGATAAACCTCCATGCCGAGAGCTCGTGATGAAACTTCTCTCAATTTTATGGAAAATCTCGTCCTTCGCCCGCAGTCAAAAAAAGTACCGTTTCTACTGCACCTCGCTTCTGATCGCCTACGACGCCAAACACCTCCGCCAAGTGATGAAAACCTCAAACGACGAAGAAAATCGACGATCAACCTCGAGACCCAGCACCCCTGTCAACGCAAGTCCGACTTTTCCCTGTCTGACTTCGTTCTCCGAAAAACCTGTAAACGACTCCTCCAGTTCGCTGCCTCTGCCGAATTCCCAGGCTTCCAAAGGAATAATCGCCAAACTCCAAAAACTCGAGCGCAGCATCAGTCTCAACACCTACGAAACGCCGGACAATTCGCAGGCGAAAAAACCGAGGCAGAATTTTCGGGAAACGGGGAAACTCTGCCGAACGCACTCTTTCGAGAACAATTTCGATGTGGACATGGCGCAAATGAAGGAAGATTACGCGGCGCTTTTGGCAGAGCTCAGCAGCTCCGACGAGGGAAGGGAAGAGTGGACCCGGGTGAACATTATTGATTTTATCCACGTTTTTCCCGCGGAAGAAGATTCCGTGGATTCGAATTATCTCGAGGGAATCGAGAATTTTGTCAAGATTCTTGAGGGTTTTTTGTCTTGATGCTCGTTTTGGACGGGACTGTCGCGGTTGTTTTTCATAGAATACGGCGGCAGTTATTAGTGAGTTACGAATTTTGCATTTCACGAAAATTTCGTAACTCATTTTTTCCAGCGCTCCGCATTTTGCCCAAACATTCCCGGTTTTCCCGAGCCGCAACAACCTTTTACCGCATAAACTAATGACACTAGTGAGACGTGGTTGTGAAACTCCTCAAATCGACGTATATTTTCGTATTACCTTGTAAATACAACGAAAGTACCGTGTAAATAACCCGAGAGGAAATACAAGAAAATCTTTCGATAATTGTCGCATTATACTTTATTTGCAAACAATTGCGTGTTTACATAGTCGCGCGAGTTTTCACGATTAGGCATATCACTTTGACGCGTCAACTGACTCTTTAAATTCTGATAAACATTCAACATGAAAGACCATCTGCTTACACTTCTGTAACTCGAGGTGGCGCGTATCCAGCTCCAATATACCATCATCAATTTTCGTACATTTTATCCATAAATTTTCTTTATATACAGTCAACTTTCGTTACTTCAGAGTTCAACAGTCATAAAATTGGTGTGCTTTCGTTATAGTGGTTACATCGATGAATTAATGTGAAACGTTTTTTGAGTTGAACACGTCCTGGAAAACTCGAAAAAGGAAAGACATGGCAGTGGCCCTCGATCGCGGCTGACTATACAATAAAGCAACCAAATGAGCCCTACTCTCATGTCTCAGAATGCAATTATTCTCACATGGCACTTGTTCGCACTCGGAAAAAAGTTTTGTTGATTTCCTCGAAAAATTCCTTGAAATTGAAATTTTTCTTGAATAATAAACGACTTCGTAAACGTGTAAAAATTACGAAAAATTCTTTAAAATGACGAAAAGTAGTCCAGAATTTACGAAAAAGTGGGTAAAAACTAAAAAAAGTAATTCTATCGAATCAACAAAAATTTTTCCCAAGTGCTGGAGCACTCGGGCCCATTCGCAAAACGACAATAAAAATAAATCGACGATCAAAATAACGATCCCACGTGAAAACGCACCCTATGGGGAAGCTGTAGGACCTTTATACATACGGAGTCTATAAAATCTCTAATAGAAAAAAAAGTCCATCTCTACCAGTATAGGTCTTACAGTGACCCCAGGCTGTATATTTTCACTTTACAGGGATGCGCCAAGAAAAGCTATTCGCGTAACGAAAAAATAGCCTCGCAAGCGGACGAGGATTTTTCTCGGCGTGACTATGAGAAATTAAAAATAAGTGCTCGATGGATACGCAATCGACTTGGGTAATTATGTATGTATACCGTACGTGTATTATATACAGACGCTTCGAGAAATCGTATCATTTACCGGTGTCTTTTGTGGTTTCTCGCCGCGGTCGATCGACTGATTATTTTTCAGTAGCACCGATCGATCGATCGATCGTGTAATACGGAACGAGTGGTATTATTCTTTTTTCGTTCGCTCCTTACGCAAGCTTTACTTCGCAAGTAATTACATCGCGTTGAGATAAGGCAAGATGAAAGGTTTCTTTTTGGTGTGGTACATCATGGGAAAATACTGATACTGTGTCGAAAATTGAAGTATTAGTTCGATGCTTGAATGCTGACCAGAATTTACATCAATAAACTATCAGTTTTGTAATTAAAAAGTTAGGGGTACATTTTTTTTTTGGAAATTGTGCGTTTTTCAGGAAGTGTCACTTTTTTCTGATTTATTCTTTTTTTTTTTTCTGTTTTGTTGAGTTTTTTTTTTTTTTTTTTTTTTTTTTGCAATTTTTCGATTTAGTAGATATTTTTGAATTGTGTAAATTTTCTGGCGTAAATGGTTAATTACAGCATTTTTTAATGTTCTGCCTTTTCGATAAAATGAATTCAAATTGTAAGAAAAAATTCTTCGAATACTTTCAGAAAAATCGATTTCAATAAAGCAGTTAACAATATTTTCAACAAACTTACAAAATATTTATCACAACTAAGTCAATTTAGTATATTCCAAAACTTGTTTCATTCACCTAAAACAATTAAATTTTTATCAACTGTAACAAAAAATTAAAATACAAAAATTTGGCATTTCGTTAAAACGGATGCCGACTTGAAAACAATTTTTAAAAATTAGATATTTAAAAACAACAAATCAAAGTAACGAAGAAACAAGAACAATTGGAGAAAAAAAACAATTCAAACGTTATAAAATGACAACCAACATTTCGAAAAAGAAACCATTCTTCTCGCCTCACCTTGAAATAAAAAAAAAAAATAATAAAAAATTCTCAAGCAATCGCGGTTATTAGTTGTAATAATCACAGACGTATGTTCGCCAAATGTACAAAGTAGGCTTCGAAAAATCCGACCTTCGTACGCTGCAATCTAAGCGCACTTGTCATGAAAATGCTAAAGTCAAGGAAAAACGCTGCCTCTTACGCTTTTGCCTTTCGTTCTCGAGGAGTTAGCAAAAATACTCTCTTTTCATTCTCGCCGCCTTTTTCGAAGGCTCTTCTAACGAGAACGTTGTCCAAAGTCGCAGGAAGACACGAATATCAACAAAATACACCTTTTACGACCGCTTTCCTCAACAGAGATTCGCTGTCAATAATTGTCGTTCGCGGATTATTGCTCGCCTTCTGACAGGATTTTGAAACAACAATTTCATTCATTTACAACTTTTTCAAAATCCTATCCCGGTAACACCATCAACTTTAATCAAGAGATCAATCTGTGCAAATTTCGAAAAGTTTTGACTTATGAACGACAATCATCGTCATTATCGACTCGAACAACCATGGAAATAATTGCCATTATGCCTGTAAAACAAGCTACGCCAGATAAAATTATAAATAATCAATTTCTATGTACACGCAGTCACACGCACGTTTGTTTTCTCTCACTCTCTCATTCTCTCAACAAGCAAGTGCATAAATAAGTGATTCGGAAATAAATATAAATATACAACATTAGCGTTTTCTACAAAATCTAGCTATACGTATATGGTAGGTACGCAGGTTGAAAAATTGGCCAGACGAGAAAAAAAAGCGGCTCCCTGAATTTTTCGTTTCACCACCAGAGGCGGCCGAATCGCGGCCGCGGTTTTTAAAGCTCTCTGATTGGATGATGCCCCTCGCTCTGTGTCTCATATAGGTGTCGTAAATCGGTGCAAAAATAATTTTTTGCAAAACACGCACTGAACAGACGCTTCGAGCCCCTCAAATAGCGCATTGAGGACGTCCATTTACGACCGGCGATTTGGTATTGTACCTATTATGGTCGTTCCTCAAGTCCTACCATTGTTTCTCAAGTTTGTTCCTCAAGTTCTACTTTTGTTCCTTAAGTCCGCTGGAAACAGGGACAATGTGGTCCATATTGTTTTGACATTTATAGGTTCGCGGTGCACCGTGTCGCAAATGTCCCCCCTCAATACGCTGTTTCAGGAGCTGAAAGCCTCAATTCAGTGCGTGTTTTGCTAAAAATATTGTTTGCACCACGGACCTGAGGCGTGGCTTTTGGGACCGAGGCCGATGTATGAAGCCTCTCGACACTCGGCTGCGCCTCGGGACGAGATTTGGCTTCATACATCAGCCTCAGTCCCAAAAGTCACGCCTCAAGTCCTTGATACAAAAATATCTATAAATGCTTCTCTTCGATATCACGCTTGCGGTAGTTCGTTTAAATAATAAAATAAATAAATAGATTAGGAAGGTGATGGGGGGAATTAGAAGAAAAAGCCAGGGGGCCACCACCTGGAGGCGATGTGCAGTAGCGAGGAAATGGCGATGCAGAGCAGCAATGGCGAGGAAATAGCGACCGACGGGAGCGTCGCAGAACCTGCTGCGGGCGTCGTGCTGTCGGTGTTCACGTTTAGTGCTGGCTCTGGAAAAACGGACGAATCATTAGAAAATGTGTCGAGTTAACAGATTTTTTTTGAGACTGAACCACGGAATTGCTAAGTTTACGGGTCTAAGGACCAACTTTTGAAAATGTTTCCAATTTTTGGAACTTTGGACAAAATTTCAAATTTTATTTCAGAATTAGTTACACATTGTATTTTTTGAGTTTTTGGATTTGAGAAATTTCCGGAATTATGAGTTGACAATATTTTTTAGGGAATTTCGAAAAAACTTAACATTGTATTCGAAATATTTTTAGAATTTTTAAAGCGTCTGTTATTAGTTGTATTTTTTGAGTTTTGGGATTTGGAAAATTTTCGAAATTATGTGTTTACAACATTTTTTAGGGAATTTAAAAAAAACTTTAAATTGTATTCGTAGTATTTTTAGAATTTGGAAGCGACTGTTATTAGTTCTGGGATTTGAAAAATTATCAGAATTCTGGAGATTCTTAATTATAAATTTATGTAAGTTTCAAGAGAATTACGAAAAAACCTGAATTCAAAAGATTTTTCGAACAACTTTGTTCATGATTTTCGAATCTGAACAGGATAAAATTTCAGAATTTGTTGGAAAATTTGTCATTTTCTGAATTATAAGATTTAGAGAATTATGAGAATTTTGAAATATCGTAATTATTATAATCACGAAATAAATCTGAAGAATAAAAAAATAATAAAAAAAAAGTTTGGAAACTATAGTTTCCAAAATTTTCTAATTTATAAAAAATTTGAAATAATATTCGAAATATTTTTAGAATTTTTCAAGTAACTCTATGTAAATGCTTTTCATATATTTGAACATGACAAAATTTCAGATATTATTTTAGAATTCGTAATTTTCTGAATTCTACGATTTTGAGAATCACCCAAGTTCTGAGATTTCGTAACTATGAGTTTCCAAAATTTTTGAAACTGTATTCGAAATATTTTTAGAATTTTTCGACCAACTCTGTTCATGATTTTCAGATTTGAACATGACATAATTTAGGATTTTATTTCAGAATTCGTAATTTTCTGAACTGTAGGATTTGGACATTCACCATAATTCTGAGATTTCGTGACTATGAATTTTCAAAGTTTTCTATAGAATTTAAAAAAAATTGAAACTGTATTCGAAATATTTTCATAGCTTGAAAAAAATATATTTAAAAAATTCCGAAAAAATATTTCTATTCCAAAAATTCCCAGAATCCTGGAAATTGCATAACTATAAATTTCCAAAAGTCTCCAGAGAATTTCAAAAAAACCTGGATTCAACGAATTTTTCGAATTGACGATTTTGACGATTTTCAGATACGGTGAAATTCTGGTAATTTTTCAAAAAACCCTTAGAAACATATCAAAAATTTCAGATTTTTTGTGAATTTTCTAGAAAACTTCAAAAATTCACAAACTCAAAATTAGTAAATTTGCATAATTCTGTAATTCTCCAAATCCTAGAATTAATAGTTGCTAACAAAATTGTAATAATACTCCTGATATTTCAAGATTTTCGGAAATTTTTCTAAAAACTTACGTAAAATCGCAGTCAGAAATTGTCCGAATTGTGATAATATTAAAATGCCAAAATGAAAAACTTACTGTGGCCTTGGCCTGTGGATTTGGGGTTCATTCCGGAACCCGAAGCTTCGTCGTCGTCGTCTTCGCAGTCGACGCAATCGCGATCTTCGTCGTCGCCTTCGGCCGGGTTAGAGCCGTCTTTTCGATAGACGGCTGGTCTGTCCCCGCTCCCCGAACTCTCAAAAGCTTCGTCCGAGAGCAAAACGCTGCTACTGTCCGGTGCTAACGCCAGTTGCGATTGAACGATCTGCACATTTTTTTTCATTTATCATGCAAACTTCAGGAATTTTTGGCCTATCTTTATAATTTTTCCATTCTTCCGAATTATATATATAAATATGTATATAATATGTGTATAATATATTATATATAAAAATTATATATGTATATGTATAATATTACCATAATAGATATACATAAATTATATATATCACATATGTATTTATAAATGTCAGGGGCAGACGCAGAAAAAATTTTCGGGAGGGGTTTTAGAAAAAAATGTTTCTTAATTTTCGAAACTACTGGAATTTTTGACATTTTTGCGATTCTTAAAATTTCAACAATTCTCGTATTTTGCGAAATTTCTGAAATGTGAAGTATTCTCGTAACTTTGAAAATTTTCGAATTTTTGAAACTTCCAAAATTTTTGTACATTTCCGGATGTTTTGGAATACTCAAACCTTGGAATGTACAGAAATGTTTGAAATTTTGAAAATTCTTTTAGAAAATTTTATAATTTTTGACATATTTGGACCAAAATTTTACGAATTCTAAAAATTTCAAAATGCTCCGATTTTTTAGGTTTATCAGATTCTTTGAGAAATTAGAAAGTTTTAGAAATTGTAACGATTTCCGAGATCTCCAAATTTCTTAAAGTTTTTGGACTTTCGCAAATTTTCAAAATCACTATAATGTTTTAAATCGTTGGAATTTCTGAATTTTCGAAAATTTTATAATTTCTGACATATTTGGACCAAAATTTTATGAATTCTCAAAATTTTAAAAATGCTCCGATTTTTTAGGTTTATCAGTTTAAGAAATTAGAAATTTTTAAAAATGTTAATGATTCCCGAGATCTCCAAGTTTCTCAAAGTTTTTGGACTTTCGCAAATTTTCAAAACTACTATAATGTTTGAAATCGTTGGAATTTCTGAATTCTCAATTTTTTATATATTTGCAAGTTTTCTGGAGTTACAAAAGTTTTATAATTTTTTAAGACTTTCGTAAACTTCGAAATTTCTAAAATTTTCAGTTTTTTTGAATTATTTGAACATTTGAAAATTGCCGAAATTTCTAGGATTACAAAAAATGCAAAAACTCTTAATTTTCAAAAATTTCATAATTTTTGGAAGTGTCGGACTATTCAAAATTTTCACAAGTTTGTCAAAAATTGTAATTTCGAAGTTTCTTATTTTCTAAATTGACGTATAATTTTACGAAAATTTGAAAGTTTGAAATATTGAATCTTTAAGATTTCAAAGCACATATTTTTTCCACTTTCAAATTTCTAATCATTATACTTAGAAAAACAATCAATCTGGGAATTCAAAATGTAAAAATGTTAAAAAGGTCAAATGTGAAAATTTCCCATTTTGCTAACAACTTAATTACTTCTATAAATTCAAATCTGAAAATAAGTTCCAGAAGAATGATCAATTAATTCATTCAAAACTTATGGAAAAATTCGAAAAAAATGACACTCAAATAATGTGACCGAAATAAAAATAGTGTACTCTTAATTTCGATCGAGTTATTCCCCACTTCCTTTATCCTAGGGATTGCCTGGAAATCATTATATCGCGGCGGTAATCATTTCGAGCGTGCGGTGAATATTTCTCGTGCGAAACATTTTTCGCGGCAAGTATAATTATTGCTCTGGAGGAAACCCACCTGATTGATGTGCCGCAACTGGTCGATGAGCACGCTCGCACTCGTGTTGGCGCTGCTACTTCCGGCGGATGCCGAAAACGCCAACTCGGGATTGTACCTCTGAGCTGTGAGACTCGCATCCACCACCGTTTGCCCGTATCTGCGACAACAAGTATCATATTCCTGTATTTCCTTGAATCGAAGCAATGGCGGCGACTCATGGAAATCGAAACGTGGGGGGAGGGTAGATCAATATAATGATCGAGGTATAAATTAAAGTACGGGGCGTCCTGCAGTTACAATATACTATCTCATTCTGAAATAGTCAAATTCGACTAATTTATAGTCAAATTCGACTAATTGGTCTAGGCGGAAAAGACATTACTAGTAAATAGTCTAAAATGACTTATTGAATGAGTGAAATAGAGTTGACTACTGAAAATAGACAAAAATAACTCATTCAATTAGTCAAACGTGACTACGGAAAATAGTCGAATTTGACAATGAAATAGTAAAATTCGACAATGAAATAGTCAACGAGTCGACTATTCAAAACAGTCAAAATTAACTAATTTGTATTTATGTAAAGTTACTAACTGTGTTGGTAAAATAGTTAAAATCAACGTATTTCAAGTCGAAAGTGATAAATCGAAATAGTTCTATCTGACTTCATTCGCCTAAATGTGACTATTTTGGTAGTCAACATACGAATAAAAAAAAAAAAATAGAATTTGGCTATTTAAAATAGTCATTATAGACGACTAATTGAAATAGTGGAAGTACACTATTCGAAATGGTCGTTATTTAAATAATGACTACTTTTTTAGTCAAAAGCTAAAACCACTAATTCTGACGGTCAAATTATTGACTAATATGTAGTCTGCAAATGATTTGATTAGTCCTGATTAGTCAAAATATCACTCGTCAAATAGTCGAATTTGACTATTATCGGGAGTAATCCATTGGAGAATGACTATTTGAGTAGTCAAAACAACGATTACTAATTCAAATGATCAAATTTTGACTATCTCAGAACTCGTCTCAGAATGAAAGAGCAAGACAGGCCGTCGCAAATGTCCCCAAAAATGGCAAAAATGCAAAAGAAATATACACCCCAAGAAGGTTCCGAAACACGCAAGGTCCGTCAGCTCGGAAATCGAGTCCGCGACCTCATTAAAAGTCATCGAGAGCGGGCGAACCCGCGGGAGATAACGAGCTTTTTTCCATTAATGCGACCACGCGAGATATACGTGTCAAGGACGTGATTACCCATGCGCGCACAAAAAATTCACGAGCTGACGCGAGAGCTTTTTGCCGCAGTTTGTCTCGGAAATCGTCGGATTGAAAAAGTGCGGGGGGGGGGGGGGGGAGAAGCCGTCGAGTTTGTGTTGGCAAAAGCGACGACGATCGTTGCGATCGTTGCCGTGCACGCAGCAGCTAGACGCAGCTAGACGGAGGAGCTTGCACGGGCTCGAACCAGCTCGAACGTCGAAGCTGCTGGCCTGAGCGGCGCCGGCAAAGCGTCTGCCGGCAGACTCTTTGGCGGCCAGTTCTGGCGTCCCACCGGCTGCTGCAAACTCTGCTGCAAACTCTGCTGCAAACTCGACACGATCATCCCGAGGGGCGATTCGCTCTCCGATAAATGGGAGTCATGGAAGTCGACTCTCACATGACTCCCAATTTCGGAGTCATGATTCTCAAGTTGGGAGTCGTCATTCCCAGCGATGGCAAACTTTAAACATGTCAAAACTCAATTACCTGTCATCTTTGACATTCTCAAAAACTTCAAAGTTCTTCGACATTTTCGAAAACTTCGAAATTCCAGCAATTTTGGAACTCACAAAATTTCCGAAACTTTTCAAACTTCAGTACTTTATGATTCCACCAAATTTCATAATTCTATATAATTCCGAAATTTCCAAAGCTCTGAAAGTTCCGAAATTTTGAAAATTTCAAAACTTCACAAATTTGGAACTTCAAAAACTTGAAATGTCAACAATTCTGAAATTTCTTTACTTCAACACTTCAAAATACTTGCCCAGAACTTCAAAAATGGCGAAACTTGATAATTTCTCATCTTTAACATTCTCAAAAATTCCCAAGTTCATGGAAATTCTCAAATCTTAAAAATTCGGACGTTTGAAAATCTTCTCAAATTTCGAAAATTCCAGGCTTCATTACTCGAAAATATTCGAGCATTTCAAAACTTGCGAAATTTCCAGAACTGTAAAAATGTCAAAGCTTGATAACTTTTAATCTTAAAAATTCTGAAATTTCAAAGTTTTTGAACATTCTCAAAAAATTCAAAATTCCAACATTTTAAAGACTTGCAAAATTTCCGAAACTTCCAAAACTTTAGAACTCCACGATTCTTCGAGAATTTGAAATTCCAAAGCATTATAAGTTCCAAAACTTCATTATTTCGAAATTTCAAAGTTCTACAATTTCAAAAATTTAGATATTTCTTTGCTTGAAAACTTCAAAACACTTGAAAGTATGCAGAATTCCCAGAACTTCGAAAATGGCGAAACTTAATAATTTCTCATCTTTGGAATTCTCAAAAACTCCCAAGTACTTGGAAATTCTCGAAAACTTAAAAATTTCGACGTTTCAAAAACTTCTCAAATTTCGAAAATTCTAGGCTTCATAACTTGAAAATATTCGAGCACTTCAAAACTTGCGAAATTTCCAGAACTGTAAGAACGTCGAAACTTGATGAAATTTCAATCTTACAAATTCTGAAATTTCAAAGTTTTTAAACATTTTCAAAAAACCAAAAAATTTTCGAAATTTCCGAAATTTCCGAAACGTTTAAAATTATAAAACTTCACAAGAACAATATTTCACAATATTTTGATATTATATACCCGAAACTTCAAAATTTTTCCAAAATCCCCAAAATCCCTTCAATTTAAAAATTTCCAGTATCTCCAAAACTTCGTAAATCTTCAAAATTCTCACAAAAATTGAAAAATGTCCGAAACTGTTGAAACTCGATAATTTTCCAAAACTCGAACATTCCAGTGCTCGGAAAATTAACAAAAATTTTGCAAAATTTCAAATACATAGTTTCCAGATTCCAACAAATTGATGGAAAACCCAGAAAAATTTTCGAGTATTTTCAGAAATTCAAAACTCCAACGAATTTCGGGAATTTTGGTATAAATATATCCATAATTTGGTATATTGTACGTAAATCGTATTTTTCCGTGTAAAATAATTCGATTTTTGCATAACAGATAATTTAAATTCAAGACCCTTTCAAACAAAATGGCCCTGATTGACAAAAAATTCGATTTCTCCAGATTTTTCACGGGTGCAAAAACCGCGTACACAAATACTATAGAGCACGGCGACGAAATTGAAGCACGTTTAAAATTCAGCTTGTCGGCTCTGCGTGTACACAGAACGAACGAGCGCGTTATAGTTAGCCGAGCTTTCAAGTCGAACAAAACTGCAATTCGCCCGGGTTAATGTATTTTTCAGAAAAGTCAGGTTCCGGCGTTGCAGTGACAATGAATGGGGTGGTGGAGTAAATCGCAATGCGAAAGGCCTTTTTCGCAGAATTCAGAGAATTAATTACATTTGAACTGGACTGGAAACGCTAAGAGGTAGAAGATTGTCTTCGTCCAATTTGACTAATCGGTGAGTGATTGTACTTGGCTCTCCAAATCGATGGGAGAATTAATTACTCAAAGTCAGATCAGAGCTAAATTAGTTTTCTATGCAGAAGTTGGTTTTATAGTGTTCGAAGAAAACGTCCGAGGAATATAAAAAACTTGACTAATTGAGTAGTTGAAATCAATTAATGGAGTTTCAATCTGACGTACTTATTCGAAGTATTTAATTTTTTTTTCCGATCAAATTCATGAATTACGAGCAATTCTCAATTCGAAAATGTCAATTTTCTAATTTGGGAATTAACATTTTGATAGAATTTGGGGTTTGTTTTATTTACATCCCGTAAGTATAATTTATGTTATAAATTTGAAAGAACCAAGTAAGAAATTTAAATATTTGAAAAAATTTGAGGATACAAATAAAAAATGATAATTGAAGTGGAAAATGAAAGAATACAGAAATTTGTAAAATATGCTTGAGAACGAAAACTATGGAAATTGAAACTTTGGACATTTCCAAATTCGAAAATGTCAATTTTATAACTTGGAAATTTGAATGTTGATGAAATTTGAATTTTTTTTTTCAATATTTTTTCGATTCGTATTTTAAATATGAAAAAACCAAAAGAGAGAAATTTGAATACTTGAAAATTTTTGAGCACACATAAAAAATGATATTAATATTGGAGTGGAAAAAAAAAACCAGTAAATTGTGAAATTTTTAGGAGAGTTGAAACTTAATAAATTAAAACTTCGGTGATTCACTTTCTGAAACTGTAAATTTTCAAACTAAAAATTCAAAATTTCGGAAGTTCAAATACGTAAACGCAAAAAATCAGAAGAAAGTGAGTTTTAGTTCCAAAATTTTCGAAAATCGAAACGTTCGGAAATTTTAATAATGAAAAATCAATTATTAAAAATTACACATGATTCTATTTCAACCATCAAATTCGAAAAAAAGCATAATTTTGATTTTCAGCAAATAAAAACGTTACGTTATTCAAATATCCACAAAATTTAAGAATTCCCTAAAATACAAAAAAATACTCGAAAAATTCTGTACAACCTCCACAAATCTGCACAAAATCCTAATTTCTAGAATTCTCCAAGGTTTCCAAAAAAATTCGAAAACTTGCGTAAAATTCCTTAAATTCAAAATTTGAGTATTCGCGACCTAACGAATCAAAAATCGAAATTTCAAAACTGATATACTCAAGTATCAAAATATGGAAATGCAAAATATAGAACTCAAAAATTCGAAATTTTCAAAATAGTTCAAAACTTCAAAAATTTGAGAATTCAAATCGAAATGTTCAGAATTTTTTATAATAAAATGTTAAATTCATCAAGTTGTACCAAAATATGGAAATTAAAAATGTACAACCCAAAAATTCGAAAACTGCAATCCTGTCGAATTTGATAGCATCGATAAATTGATATGTATACCAAAAAATGCAAATTCTCATAACCTCTTAGAAACTTCTGCAAAACCCCCCAAAAAAATTCCCATATCACATTGTTCCCCCGCCGCCTACTTAGTACGGGATATTTCGATTTTATTACATGGTGTTCTGGGAAAAAATTCCGAGACGAATTCGACTTTCGATTTTCGAAAGGGTACTAGTACACGAGTCGCAAACCACATTTTGCACAATTCCACCCTGTGGTAAAAAGCCGCCATCTTGTTTTTAAGGGTTGTATTTGTTTTTCGCGAATAACTCGCGTGTTTTTGATTTAATCAAAAAATGTTATGATGCATTTTTGTAGCAAATTTGATCCTATACAAATTCGCATGAGTAACTTTTTTTGTTCATCTCGATTGTTTAAAAGTTACAGCGCATTTTGTTCAACAAAGTAGGGGATGATTTTTTTATGATCGTCACATCTTTTTTTATGTTACTTGAATGAAAAAATTGTTCGAGCAAAAGTTGTAGAGCTCTCAATTTTCTACATTTTTCATCGCAACAACTTTTTGATGCGAATCACAGTTGTCGCTCTGCAGCGCATGAGACTTCCACATTTTCGTAGAGAGCTTGATCTAACAAGCCTTATATATGTACGTATCTATCGTACATATCGTATATGAATCCGTACTAAATTATTTTGGTGGGATAACTCCGAGACGAGTTTTGCGCGCGTTTTTAAAGAGTGTATTAAAACATGACCTGAGTAATATATTTTTTACAATTACACCCTGTAGTGGAATGCCGCGATCTTGTTTTTAAGGGTTGCTTAAGTTTTTCGCACGTAGCTCGCGTATTTTCGATTTCAGGGATGAAATCATGTAATGTTGTATTTCACGATACTATATTTTAATATTTTTCTGTCCATCACGATTGCTGAAGTAATTTGTTATTAAAAAATTAGGTGGTTTTTCGTAGAAACTTGTTCTGAATCTGAGAAACGTACACTATTATGCAGACTTGAATGTCTTCCAAGTTGAATGAATGAAATTTCAAGCTCGGCTCTGAATCATTGATTTTCAATTTGAAGAGCAAACCGATCCGCCGATTCACCCCGTCCCACTTTGGGTGAAACGCTTTGGCCCCGGGCGGCGCAGCAGTTCGCGAATACACAATAACGCACGAAAAATGACGCAATCGCGAACGACGGCATTAATTCCGGGACGGACCATGTATAGATGGGCTTTCTTTTCGCGTGGGTAGCTATCGTCGTCGCTCGCGGCATCGACGATAGCTACAAGCGCGACATGCGGGAAGGATACGAGAAAAACGCGAAGGAATAAAGTACCACACAATACATAATATGGGCAAAAAGAAAAACGAAAAAAAAACTCACTCGCCGACGCGCTCGCCGTTCCAGCACTCGTCATCCCGGTACTCGCCGCAGATGGAGTCGGCGAGGTTGTCGTAGAAGGCGCGCGAGTGCACGATGTTCGCCAGGAACTCGCCCAGCTGCACGTACAGCCGGTGCGAGGGCGTCGCGACGGCGTTCACGAAGATGCCCTCGCGCCTCCCGGCCGCCGAATCCACGGACGACGACTTCTCCCCGGTACTCGTCTTCAACTCCGCGCGACCGCACACTTTTCGCACCTAAAAACACGCAAAAAAGACATTTTTTTGCTTATTAGATCGAGGAAAGTCCATTTTCGAGGCACTCTACTCTCTCATTCTGAAATAGTCAAAATTTGACCTTTTGCATTAGTAATCGTTGCTTTGACTACTCAAATAGTCATTCTCCAATGGATTACTCCCGATAATAGTCAAATTCGACTATTTGACTAGTGATATTTTAACTAATTAGGACTAGTCAAATCATTTGACTACACATTAGTCAATTATTTGAACATTCGAATTAGCGGTTTTAGCTTTTGACTAAAAATGTAGTCGTTACTTAAATAACGACTATTTCGAATAGTGAAATTTGATTATTTCAATTAGTCGTCATATTTGGAATTTCAACAATTATGGAGGTATTGTAAATTTTTAGAATTTTCAAAACTTTCAAATCTCTGGAAGTTCCAAAATTTTAGAAATTCAGAAAATTTCGAAAATCCCAAAAATTTGAGAAATTTTCAAAATCCTCTAAAACTGAAAATCCATCAAAATAGTCAAAAATTTAAAAATACGTTGATAATGTTCCGAATAAATGAAAGTGTCTCCAAATTTTAGAAATTCGTCAAATTTTTAAAATTTCAATCGTTATGAAAACTGCCTCAATTCTCAAGATTTGCGAAATTTTTCAAATCTCTGAAATCTCTAAAATTTTTGGAATTTTGGAAATTGTTTGAATTTTCTAAATTTCCTGAATTTACAAATTTTCAAAATTATAAAAAATCTTGAAATATTCCAAATTATCAACCGAAGCAACCGGTGTCTCCGTCGAAGAAGCCGCCGACGCGTGAACCGGAGCCTGCACTTCGACGAGTGGACAGAGTGTGGTCAGGTTTGTGCGATTTGGACAAACAGTAGAGCTGAAGAAGGTGGACCTGAGGTGAACATCCGAGACCCCTAAACCCCAAAACCGGCCCTTTTCAGGACTCCAAATAGATGCATCGAGAGGACGAATATCATTGCATACTATTTTGGTTTGCAACGGTATTGAAAAACCTTTGACGACTTGAAAAAATTTCGGGTGAATTCGGGTCAAATTCATTCAAAATTGAGATGAACTTCTGGAATGTATCTCAGAATCTCCTGGAGATAGGAATTTTTAACTGGTTTTTGTCGATTATTCTCGGCTTTTTTTCAAAACTATCATCCCGTAAACGACTGAATGTTTGAAAATTTATGGGACAATCGAAAATTCCGGGGATTCTATAAGTATTTTCAAAATTTGGCAAATTTCAAAAGTGTTGAGAATTTACAACATTTAAAACATCTTTTGAAGAGTATGGAAAATTTCTGAATTTCGGAAAATTCTTTAATTTTGTGAAATTTTAAAAAATTGAAAAAACAAAATTATAAACATCAATGTTAGAAATTTTGTGAAATCCGCAAAAATTTGAGAATTTTAGACAATTTCGACAATTTTGAAATTTTTGGAAATTTTAGAATTTCAAAGACTTTTTATTTTTTTATTATTCAATTTAGAATTTCGAATTCATTTTTTTTTAAATATTTAATTTAGAATTTCAAATTCATTTAAATTCAAGCGTTTCTCAGTGTCACATAACAACTTTTTGTTTTTATATGTTATTCGTACGTAAAAAATGGTGCGCATTTTTTACAGTTTCGCCAATTTTATTGTTTTAAGAAACTGTAGATCGAAACTGACTCATTTTTCGATTCGCCAGTTTTGTTTTCAGCTCGAAATCTCGAGATTCAGCCGCTCCTGAAATCGGATTTTGAAAAAACCGAGGAAAACCGTAAAAAACCAATCATCGGTTTTCCACGGTTTTTTTAATGCTGCCTTCTTTAAAAATTAGAAATCTATAATTGAGTCACACTACACAATCACGTAAATTTGAACCACCCATAAAATTTCAACCAATCTAGCCGTGATTTTAGTTTTACTGATGTGATAACTGTGATTTTTTTTTCAACTACATAATTGTGTTTCAACCCACAACATTCATTTTCATGACTCGACGAAGTCGAAAAACACAAATCCATGAATACGCTAATAAACTGAATATGTACCAACCAGTAAAAGTGGGCTAAGATAACACGTAACACGTACTCTTCATAATAATTTCTCGAAATCATCGCGGCGATTAAAATGCTAACAAGCACAAAATCGGGTCATGAAAGTTGTCCATAATTTTCCGACATCCTATACCTAAGATATATTTTTCATTTTTGCCGAAAATATTCGCTCGGAAATCTATTTTCAGTCGTTTGCAATTTTTCGGGTCATAAATTTCCCTTCCAAAAATTCATTACGACAAAAGTATGGATAATTTCGCAGTTTCACAAACGAAAATGCGCAAAAAAAATGATTCCGAAAATTTTTTAACCTAGCCTGTTTTGATTTCTGGCCCCTCAAATCTATTAGCTGAGACTGCTAAAATTTGGGCAGGTATATGAGCTCGAAAAAAATATTTCACAAAGTTTTCGTTCTTGTTCTTCTTTATGTATTACTTTCTGAGGCAGAGCGTTTAATTGAGACGGATAACGTGGGCGTGAAAGATACAAGCCGCTCATCCCGCGCATTGGGCGTGAGAAATTTCTCTCCGGAGATGTAACGCGTGGGCAACCGCCGAGCGTCTCCTCTTCGATCTATATACACGTACATAATGCATCGCAATCGAGCAACCTTCGTCGCGGGAATTGACAGATGCACAAATTATTAACTTGCGAATTTTACGAGCAACGCAATTTAAGGATGAATACTTTCCAGGCTTTATGCACTTTTTATTTCGGATTTCTCCGGTTTCGCCAGGTTTTTCAGGGCCTCCAATTTTCTGAGAGAGCTTAGGAAATTTTGATTCTGATACTTCAAGGTTGGAAAACCAAGGACGGAGCCAGAAATTTCGTTCAGGAGGGGCTAAGGAGATTTTTACTCGAAATTAATTCAACGAGTTCAAAAAGTAAAGTTTTCTTAGAGAATTGTGAAAGTTTCCTGAATTTTTAGAATTAACTTTTTGAAATCTCTGGAATTTTGGAAATTTTTACAATTATTAAAAATTTTTTGATTCTTTACATGTTTGAAATTCTCAAAATACTCCGAACTTTGAAAATTCGCGAAATTGTTGAAAATCTTGAAATGTTCGAAATATTCAAAATTATCAAGTTTCTCGAAGTTTCAGAAATTCGTAAATTTTTTAGAATTGTCATAATTATGAAAATAATTTACCAAAATTTTCAAAACTTTTGAAAATTTCTGAAAATTCCAAAATTTGCGGAATTCTGGATTTGTTAAAATTTCAAAAAGTTTAAAAATTTTCAAAATCTGTTAAACTTAAAAATTCTTCAAAATAGTCGAAAATCTTGACATTATGTAAAAAATGTTCAAACTAAACAAAAGTTTTTTGTAATTTTAGAAATTCGTAAAATGTTCAGAATTTCAAGTATTGTGGAAACTGCGTTAATTTTCGAGATTTTCGGAACTTTTTTGAATCCCTGAATTTTCTAAAATTTTTGGAATTCTGAAAATTGTCGAAATACTAATAACTTTCGGGATTCTCTAAATTATTAGAAATCTTGAAATGTTCCAAATTACCATTTTTCTCGAAACTTGAAAGATTCGTAAAATTTCCGTAATTTCAAGAATTCTGAAAATATTGTGAATTTTCAGAATTCATCTAACTTTTACTAATCTCTGAACTTTACGGAAATGTTGAAACTCTCGAAATTTTTAAAATTCCCGTAACTTCCAAAATCCTTAAAACACTTCAAACTTCGAATATTCTCAAAATTGTGAAAAATCTTAAAATATCAAAAATATTCCGAATTATTAAATTTCTCAAAATGTGATGAATTCGTAAAATTTCCGTAATACCAAGAATTATAAAAATAATGTGAAATTTTAGAATATCTAAAACTTTTTACAACATTGAAATAAAAAAAATTTTTGAAGGTACGAAAATTGTCAAACTTCTAAAGACTTGTAAAATTCCCGAAATCCTTCAAACTCTGAAAATTCCCAAAATTGTTGAAAATCTTGAAATTTTCAGAATGTTAAAAATTATCAAGTTTCTCGAAAACTTTGACACTTGTGAAAATCAATATTGTTCCACTATTTTTTTCAAAATGTACTTTTTCGCAATGTGCTAGATTTTGCAAATTTTCCAGAATTTCCCCCTCCCTGGCTACGTGCTTGCGGAAAACTCGAAAATTCAAATTCGAAAACTTCCGGAAGTTCGAAATGTGGATTCCGAATTTAAACATCAGTCATGAATCCCAAGTTGGAAAAATTCGATCGGGGAAAGTACAAAAGAGTAAAAAATTGATGACCTATCAGTATCATTAAAATCACTTAATGTGCTTGTATGATCGACAAAATTGATCATAAATTGGAATCCATTTCAAAATCGTACGTACAGACACTTTAGAACTGCGATTATTACAGCCCCTCGCTGCACTTCAATCACGCTGCACGCAAAACCATCGTATTATTAAAACGCGGACGCAATTCAGGCCAATCTTTGAACTGCAGTGCAGCGGAGATGATGTTTGCTCAATAATAGGTCAATTCCTGATAGTCTATTCCCCCGGGGATCGCTCGATAAAGATACCCATATTTCTGATCGTTCTGCATTTCAATTAACAGTCGCAAATAACTGAAAATAATTATTGATACTGCTTTTCCCTCTTGCCCTTTTAAAGATACACAGAAAATGTCTTCTGAACTTTGCAGCCGGATAAGTTTTCATTTCTTACACTGATTGTGAGATAAATGTCTGTCAGTTCCGTTACGTCCAACTGAATTTTCAGTTGGATTAGTTATGACTAAAATTCTCAGACCGGCTGACGGATATTTAAATTGCTCTTACTGAACGAGAAAGTTGGAGCCGATGAATTTTATATTAATAAAGCCTATTATATCCATTGCAGCCTTTATAATAAATTTTTATTATAACAAGTGTCAGTTCCAGCAGTCAACACAACTGAAAATTTTCAGTTATAACACCCTCTCAACTAAGTTTTTCGGTTGGGCCGATTCCAACTCAGATTTTCAGTTAGACTGATAGAATTTTTCAGTTGGAACCAACGAAAATTTCTGTTGCTTTAACTTTTATCGTTTTCTAATTGAAAAAATCAATTTGTCCTGACTGACACGATTTTTCTCAGTGTACATAATAATTATGGATGAAAGTTCGGGTTATTGGTTTTTTGGTGTAAAGTTTTCAAAAAAGTGTTCCTTTGAATGAAAATCCACTCAGATTGAGTGAGAATTCAACTGTAAATGAGTATATATCATTTATTTTTGAGTGAAATTTCACTCTAAATTTAAGAGTGAAATTTCACTCACTTTGAGTGTTTATTAGAGTAAAGTTTTTAAAAAAATATTCCTTTGAACGAAAATCCACTCAAATCGTGTGAAAATTCAACTTCAAATGAGTAAATATCACTCATTTCTGAGTGCAGATATTTCACTCTAGAAAACATAATGGAATTTAAATAACTTTGCTGAGTGAAATTTCATTCTAAATTCAAGAGTGAAATTTCACTCATTTTGAGTAGACTTCCCGCTCAATCTTGATTTTCAAAATTTTCCCTCAAACTAAGTGAATCTTCACTCGAAAAAATCTAGGGTGAAATTCAGAAATCTTCCATTCTAAACATCTCAATTTGTGGAATTTCGTAATTTCTTTCCATAACTGACGATTCACAAATTCTAGTATACATGATAAATCTCACAATGAGTTGTTGTCAATTTTTATTCGAACAAACAGCCTCCATAGGACTTTTATGGTTGGCATAAAATAACCGTGAAAAAATCGAGCTCCAATGTATTTCAATTTTTAAGTCAATCTGGCGCCAATGATGACGTTGGGAAAATCGCGAAAACGTTCGAGATAAAGAGAGAAAGAGATAAAGAAGCTCGACAACTTTCCCGTAAGGGGCAATTTCCTCTCGGCCGGGATTTTATATCGGTTTAAAAGCCATCTTATACGACGTATATATAACTGTAGAAGACGTTCTCGGAGGCGCAGAGCTTTGAAACGAGGGCGCGTTTGATCCAGCTCCTTATCTATAAACTGCGATTTCGAAAAAAATTTGCTTTGCTTTACAGAAAGCCTAGATGAACAATGTTTTGTTTTATGTAGTCGTGTCGTTATTTTTACTGCCAGGTTTATGGAGGTGGATTTTTATATGGCTGAGTGAAAGGATTTTGCGAAATTCAAACTAGAAAGGTTTTTTGCCAGTGCCAGTGCGAATTTTCGAAGAATTAGGTTGATTTAAACCATTTTTGCCAAATTTATACAGTTCTGGTATTCCGTAATTTTTAAGGAAGTTTCGAAATGTTTTAAGTTTAAAAGTTGTTAGGTTTTGGGTTTTTCATAGGTTGTCCAGACAGTGAGAAGGAAAAACCAAGACATGTTCTACAGCCCCCCCCCCCCTCCCCGGGGGAAAAATTTGCCGTATTCTAAAAGTATTTGATGGGATTCCCAAAACTTCTGAAATGTCCGAAAAATTCTAAATAAACTAAATTCTTATTATTCTAATAGTTATTACATTTTTTTTTAATTTCTACCATTTCTAATATTTCTGAAACTCTAAAATGTGTCGAAATTCTTGAAATTTTCTTGATTTTATAATGATCAAAATGTTTGAAATTTTCGAAACTTCGAAAATTATCAACATTTTCAGAAAATTCAGAATTATATAAATTGTCGAAAATCCTTGAATGTATCAAAAATTTCAGAATAATGACAGTATTCGAAATTCACGAAACTTTGAGAATTCTCGTATGTTCCAAAATTTTACAAAATGTTGAAAATTCTAAAAAATTTGTCACACTGCCAACATTTTTGAAACTCTCAAAACTTGCATAATTCAAAATTTTCAGACATTTCAGAATTATAATCTAAACTTACAAAACTCGAAATTCTCAGAATTTTTCAAAATTTCAGGATGCAGATTTCGAAATTACAGAATTATCAAAATATTTTAAATCCTCGAAAATAGGAAAATTTTCATTATTTTCAGACATTTCAAAATGATCTAAATTTTCAGAAATTCTCGGATATCTCAAAAATGTCAGAATAATGAAAGTATTCAAAATTCACGAAACTTTGAGAATTTTCGTATGTTCCAAAATGTTATAAAATGGTGACGATTCTAAAAATTTTTTAAACTGTCAACTTTTTTGAAATTCTGAAAACTCTCGAAATGCCGAAATAGTTGAAATATTTGAAATACTCATAACTTCGAAAATTCTAAAAATTCTAAAAACTTGCATAATTCTCAAAATTTTCAGAATTATCTGAATTTTCGAAACTCTCGAAATTCTCAACATTTTTCAAAACTTTAGGATAATTAAAACATTTGAAACTATGATAACTTTGAAAAATTTTTCAAAATTTTCAAAATTCTTGAAGTTTCCGAAAAATTCTCGCAATAATTCTAGAAATTACAGAATATTCAAAATATTATTTTGAATCCTCAAAAGTAAGAAAATTCTCATAATTTCCACAAATTTTGGTACGCATATGATACGTCAAACAAATGTGGAAGTTCGAAATCAAAGATTTCTGAATTTCACGTGAAAAAAGTGTTTCTGTCATAACGAGGACGATTTCACAAAAAATGAGTTAAACTCCGCGAATAAGTAGAATAGAGAGGTGCCAGAGTTGCCTCGATTGCACATAACAGCCGATTGAAGTGCACGCATAATATAGCGGAGGAGGCGCAGTTTTTTCGTCGCCCAAAGGTGAGTCACCGAAGCGGAAATCCAAGTTGCGAACCCGATTCGCCTCTTCTCCCGCGAGGCTCTTGACGTGCTTCGAGAGGGACGCGCCCGCTGCATGGGCGGTTTACTCGCTTTTACTCGCTTACCTGATTATTCACTACTTCCGGGGTGTCGAGTTGTTAGAAATGCGCCGGAAGCACGATCGCACAAATTTATCTCCGAACTTCATTCGATCGCCAATTCCGAATTAATCGCGCTCCCGAGAAATTCCCGGTGTATCTCGATAAAGCCGTTCTCAGTTTGCCAAATCGACTCGTCATTAGTCATTATTGACGTCGCATTTTCGCGCATTCGAAGAAAAAATTCTGATGTTATCTCGAGGGAACAATTTTTCATACGTGATGATACTTCGGAGTGGATCAGCTCAAGTGTCGAAGCACTCATCATCGAGGGGCGATTCACTCTCCGATAAATGGGAGTCATGGAAGTCGACTCCCACATGATTCCAAATTTGGGAGTTATGAATCCCAAGTTGGGAGTCATAACTCCCAGCGATGTCAAATTTTCAACATGTCAAAACTCAATTACCTGTAATCTTTGGAATTTTTGACCTTCTCAAAAACTTCAAAGTTCTTGGACATTTTCGAATACTTCGAAATTCCAGCATTTTTGAAACTCACAAAATTTCCGAAAATTTTCAAACTTCAGCACTTTATCATTCCTCATGGCTTCATGATTCTATGTAATTCCGAAATTTCCAAAGCTTTGAAAGTTCCGAAATTTTGAAAATTTCAAAACTTCACAACTTAAAACTTCAAAAACTTGAAATGTCAACAATCTTAAAATTTCTTTGCTTCAACATTTCAAAATACTTGAAAGTATGAGGAATTCCCAGAACTTCAAAAATGGCGAAACTTGATAATTTCTCATCTTTAAAATTCTCAAAAACTACCAAGTTCTTGGAAATTCTCGAAAACTTGAAAATTTCGACGTTTGAAAAACTTCTTAAATTTCGAAAATTCTACGCTTCATAACTTCAAAATATTCGAGCACTTCAAAACTTGCGAACTTTTCAGAACTGTAAAAACGTCAAAACTTGATTAAATTTCCATCTTGAAAATTCTGAAATTTCAAAGTTGTCAAATATTCTCAAAAATTAAAAATTCCAACACCTTAAAAACTTGTGAAATTTCCGAAACTTCCAAAACTTTAGAACTCCACAATTCTTCGAGAATTCTAAATTCCAAAGCATTATAAGTTCCAAAACTCCATTACTTAGAAATTTCAAAGTTCTACAATTTCAAAAATTTCGAAATTTCTTTGCTTGAAAACTTCAAAACACTTGAAAGTATGCGGCATTTCCAGAACTTCAAAAATGGCGAAACTTGATAATTTCTCATCTTGAACATTCTCAAAAACTCCCAAGTACTAGGAAATTTTCGAAAACTTGAAAATTTCGACGTTTGAAAAACTTCTCAAATGTCGAAAATTCTAGGCTTTATAACTTGAAAATATTCGAGCACTTCAAAATTTGCGAAATTTCCAGAACTGTGAGAACGTCGAAACTTGATAAAATTTCAATCTTAAAAATTCTGAAATTTCAAAGTTTTTAAACATGCTCAAAAAATTTGAAATTCCAACACCTTAAAAACTTGTAAAATTTCCGAAACTTCCAAAACTGCAGAACTCCACAATAAAATTCTTCGAAAATTCCAAATTCCAAAGCTTTATAAGTTCCAAAAGTTAATTATTTCGAAATCACAAAGTTCTACAATTTCAAAAATTTAGAAATTTCTAGACTTTAAGACTTCAAAATACGTACAAAACTTCGAAAATTGCATAATTTTCAGAACTTATTTCAAAACTCAATAATTTCCAATCTTGAAAATTCTAAAACTTGTATATTCCCATATTTGCAGGACTCTCAATATTTCCGATACGTAAAAATACCAATGCCTTATTCATAACAACATTAAATTGAGGAACCCGGGCTAAAATCTTTGCCTCAGGCCCCGCAAAACCTAGGGACGGCCTCCCCTTGACTCCCATAATTATGGGAGTCAATGGGAGTCACGGGAATCATGACTCCCAGTTTGATTCCCAAGTTGACTGACTCCCAGAGCGAATCGCCCCTCGCTCATCATTTACTCCGCGATTTTTCAAATGTCCACAAGCTGAAATGCCAAAATGGAATGTTCACTTGGCTGGAGCGCGCGTGGGGAAACAATCGCATGGAAAAAATGCGCAAAAGGGTAGAAAAAAAAGTCGTCGCTCAAGTTGGCACTTTCGATTCTCATTTCGTGGTTCGTAAAGTCGGTCCCGTCTGCAGTGAGAAAGAATGAACAACAAGGGAAAATGAAGAAAAAGATGAGGGAGCATGGGAGGAGGAGAGGACGGCGGTGGTATAACGTACGGGACGGGGAGAACAAGTCCGAAGAAGGAGAAAAAGAGGAGAAGAATTAAAGAATAGGGCGCAGTACACGCAACTACACGTACACACTGGTACACAACACTAACCCGCGGCGTGCCTGCATCGCATTCCTCGCATCCTTTGGCGCTGCTACTTCTGCTGCTTCTGCTTTGACTCGCGCCGCGTCGAGCGAGCATGCACGGCCAGCTTCTCCGTCACGCTTTTGGAAAAAGCTTTGAGCTTCGTACGGGGGGTTGGGGGCCAACCTCGACAATAATGGCAATTTGCCCGAATTTTTGTCACAGCCGAGGTCGCGGGAGAATATGTCGCTCACAAAAAAAGGAATGCGGAGGGAATGCGACACAAGGGGAATACTCTCGTCTCGTCATACATTTATTGGATTTATGGAAAATTGGGGAAATTGGAGTGCATGATCGAGGGAAGTGGACGTAACTATTGTACACCGAGAAAAATCGTGTCAGTCAGTACAACTTCATTTTTTCAGTTAGAAAACGATAAAAGTCGAAGCAACTGAAATTTTCGTTGGTTCCAACTGAAAAATTCAATCAGTCTAACTGAAAATCTGAGTTGGAACCGGTCCAACTGAAAAACTCAGTTCAGAGGGTGTTATGACTGAAATTTTTCAGTTGTGGTGACTGGAAACGACATTTGTTCTAATAGAAATTTATTATAGAGGCAATAAATAAAATAGTCATTCATCGGCTCCAACTTTTTCATTCAGTAGGAGCAATTGAAATTTAATATCCATCAGCCGAACTGAGAATTTCAATCATAACCAATTCAACTGAAAATTCAGTTAGATGTAACGAAACTGACAAACATTTTTCTCAATGTAAGGGCCCTTATGCGGAAATTAATTTTGACGACTCAACTTGAAGGTTAACCCTCAACTTTCAGGGTTAACCCTTGAGTTGAGAGGTCGAAATACCCCTGAAAGTTGAGGGTTAACCCTCAAGTTGAGGAAAATTTCCGTAAGGGGGAGGAAGGGGGGGTTAAATAATTTTGCAAAAATTGCGAATTATTGGAAATTCGGAAGAATTTGTTTTTACTTTTTTTTGTGAAATATTGTGAAGTTTATATTTTCAACGAGCATCGGAAATTCTTCCAATATTCATGCAAATTCGTTACAATTTCACAATCCCAAACATTGTAAAACTTCGAAAATTCTGACCTTCGACATTTCAAAACTGTATAAAAATTCAAAACCTTGACTTTGGAACTTCAAATTTTTTGGAAATTCCGAAATTCTTTGGAATTATCAACACTGCAAAATTCGAAAATATTCGAAAATTTTCAAACTTTGAAAACTTTAGTATGTTATTTCCGAAATTTGAGAATTTCCAAAATTTTCAAAAAGCTTCGGAAGTTTCCAAACTTCACAATTTCTAAATTCATCCGTATTCATTAAAACTTCAAAATTCTCGAATATCGAAAAATTTAAAACTTTACAAGTTGAAAATTTTTTTAATTTAAAAAGTTTTAAACTTTTAACATTCGAAATCCTGTAAATTTCAAAAATTAAAATTTCAACATTCTCTTGGCTTCAGAATTCTAAAACGTCTAAAGCTTCCAAAACTTCTAAAGCTTCATAAATGTCAAAACTGTACAATTTCAAAATTCATTAAAATTCGTAAAAACTTTATAATCGCCGACATTAAAAAAAATTTAGAACTTGAAATTTAAGAACTTCGAAGTTCTTCGAAATTTTTCAAACTTCAGAATTCTAACAAAACTTTCAAAATGTCCAAAACTTCAGAAATATCAAAACTTTATAATTTTAAAATTCATTCAAATTCGTCAAAACTTTAAAATCGCCGACATTAAAAAAGTTCAGAACTTTTTTATTTGACTAAAAATTTGACTATTTCTAGCAGTCACGTTTGACTAATTGAATGAGTTATTTTTGACTATTTTCAGTAGTCAACTCTATTTCACTAATTCAATAAGTCATTTTAGACTATTTACTAGTAATGTCTTTTCCGCCTAGACCAATTAGTCGAATTTGACTATGAATTAGTGGAATTTGACTATTTCAGAA
>JAPYZK010001323.1:0-18246 GCA_030522785.1 Platygaster equestris | reverse complement strand
GGGGGGGGGGGGGGGGGGGGGGGGGGGGGGGGGGGGGGGGGGGGGGGGGGGGGGGGGGGGGGGGGGGGGGGGGGGGCTAAGGTGATTTTCATTCGAAATTAATTCAACAAATTTAAAAAGTAATGTTTTATCAGAGAATTATAACAATTTTCTAAATTCTCAGAATTTTCATAAGTGTTTTTGAAATCTCTGAAATTTTCGAAATCCTCTAAACTTCGAAATTCATCAAAATAGTCGAAAATCTTGAAATATATTGAAAATGCTCCAACCAAACAAAAGTTTTTCGAAATTTGAGAAATTCGTGAAATTTTGTAAATTTCAAGAATTTCGAAAACTGCCTTTATTTTCAAGATTTTTGAAACTTTATTGAATCTGAAATTTCTAAAAATTTTTCAATTCTGAAAATTGTCAAAATATTCAAACATTCAAATTTCTCTAAATTTTTTGAAATCTTGAAATGTTACGAATTATCAAGTTTCTCGAAATGTGGAGAATTCGTAAAATTTTCGTAATTTCAAGAATTATGAAAATATTGTGAATTTTCAGAATTTTTGGAATATCTACAAATCTCTGATATTTACCCAAATTTTGAAATTCTTGAACTTTGCGAAATTCCAATTACTTCAAAAATCCTCAAAATACTTCAAACTTATAAAATTCTCAAAATTATCAAAAATCTTGAAATGTTGAAAATATTCCAAATTATCAGGTTTCTCCAAATGTAAGGAATTCGTTAAATTCTCGTAATTTCAAGAATTATAAAAATATTGTCAATTTACAGAATTTCTAACATTTTTAGAACTCCGAAATTTTCAAAATTGTTGAAATTTTGAATATGTTTGAACTTCTAACAACCGGTAAAATTTTCGAAATCCCCCAAACTATGCAAATTCACAAAATTGTTAAAAATCTTGAAATGCTGAAAATGTTTAAAATTATCTAGTTTCTTGAAATGTGAAAAATTGGTAAAATTCTCGTAATTCCAAGAATTATGAAAATATTATGAATTATCAGAATTTTTGCAACATTTACAAATTTCTGAAATTTACCCAAATTTTGAACTTTTCGAAATTCCAATAACTTTAAAAATCGTCAAAATACTTCAAACTTTGAAAATTTTCAAAATTGTCAAAAATCTTGAAATGTTGAAAATATTCCAAATTATCAGGTTTCTCCAAATGTAAGGAATTCATTAAATTCTCGTAATTTCAAGAATTATGTAAATATTGCGAATTACAGAATTTCTAACATTTTTAGAACTTCGAAATTTTCAAAATTGTTAAAATTTCGAATATTTTCAAAATTTTTAAAACTCTTAAAATCCTCGAAATCTCCCAAACTCTGAAATTTCAAAATGATTGAAAATCTTGAAATGTTGTAAATGCTAAAAATTATCAAGTTTCTCGACAACTTTGACACTCGTGAAAATAAGTATTGTTTTACTATTTTTCTCGAAATATACTTTTTTGCAATGTGCTAGATTTTTAAAATTTTCCAGAATTTCGGAATTCCCTCCCTAATGACTACGTGCTTGACTGAAGCTTACAAGATTTCACAAATTTCTTGCGCCCTATAAAACCTATAAAGTTTCCTAAAAAATAACAAGGATAACTATCGAAAAAACCTTGTGGGATTTACGGAAACATATATTTTTTTCGTGAAACTTGCTAAGTTGTATAAGGAGGCGAAATTAAGAACCTTTTTGTTCATGAAATCTTATAGGGTTCGAAGTGGTGAATTGTATACCATTGGGATCGACAGCTTCTTCGTAGGATGGTGGTGCTCCGCGATCGAACGAATGACCAGCCGACAAATTAATGATATGATAGGCTGGCGGCGGGGTGCAACTAGTTGACGACAAAGGGTTAACGCTTTCAGACACCGCAGAGGATATGCTTTGTGTCGGTGGGTTCAGAGGCATCCCTTCCTGAACTTGGGTCGCCTGTTTCCAGTCCATATAACTCGCCTTTTTATTCCACCTCCGAGACTAACAATTGAACGAGTCAGAAAATCGATTGAAATAGTTGAAAATTTTCGGGAACCTCGCAAACAGGAGTTTTTATAGAACTTTTGAAAATCAGGGGAAGATTTCGAGGGTTTTGAAAATTTAACTTTCGGAAAATTAACGTTATTTTTCCAAATCAATCAATTTTACGATGATTTCCAATGTAGATTGAAATTGGGTGAATGTTTAATTTGTTTATCACATTTTCGTACAGATTTTGTTCATTTTTTGAACTTTCAAGTTATGAAATAATATCTCGGAAGATGTTTTGATCTTTCGCAATTCGGAAGTTCGAGATTTTTGCGACTCGACAAAATTTTAGCACTTCGGAAGTTCGAGATTTCTGAAACTCGACAGAAGTTTACAAAATACTTTGGAGAAACAACAATATTTTTATTGGAATTCGCGAATTATAATGGAAACATGTCCAAACCACCAAGTAATCGATAAAACACACAGTTGAGTATTTTTAGAAATTTTTAACTTCTGTATAGTATTTACTTACGACAAGTTTTCCAAAATTAAAAAAAATGAGCGCGTCTAATCCAAAATTGATAGAAATTCAAATTTCAAGACGATATTACGATCGAAAATTCTGAAAATAGATGATAAATTTTCTACATTTTCATAGACATGTAAGAAAAATATACCACTTTCAAAAATCTCGTAAATTTATTCAATAATGATGAACAAGAACTTAGAAATTTCGCGTTCCCAAATTTTTCAAACTGTGGAAATTTTCGGAATACAACTCTGCCAAAATACACTTTCTCGAAATTTCCAATTCCTGATAATTTTACAACGATGCGAAAAATTGCGAAAGATATGACCGTTAATTTTGAAAAATATAAAAATATTCATTCATATCAGTCTTTGTCGAATAAAAAAAAAATAATTCCAAATTCCATGTTTCCTGAAAACATCGTACAAATTATTACTATCAAAAACTCGAAATTAAATTATAAATTTCAGCATTATTCACAATCTTCAACCTTAGACACAGAACAAAAAAAAATTTACAAAATCAACCGAATTTCCAAAACACCTCAACAATGATAAACAAAAGCTTCGAAATTTCGCGTTCCCAAATTTTTCAAACTGTGGAAATTTCCGGAATAAGTATAACTCTGCCAAAATATTCTTTCTCGAAATTTCCAATTCCTAATAATTTTACAACGATGCGAAAATTGCAAAATATGACCGTTAATTTTCAAAAATATCAAAATATTCATTTATATCGGTCTTTGCCGAATAAAAAAAAAAAAAAAAATAAGCACGTCTGATCCAAAATTTCCAAATTCCATGTTTCCTCAAAACATCGTAAAAATTATCACGATCGAAAACTCTAAACTAAATTATAAATTTCCGCATTATTCACAGTTTTCAACCTTAGACACAGAACAAAAAAAATTCACAAAATCAATCAAATTTCCAAAACACCTCAAAAACGATAAACAAAAGCTCCGAAATTTCTCATTCTCAAAATCTTCAGCTTCCGGAATAACTCTGCCGAAATGCTCTTTCTCCGGGACCAATCGGAATTCCCAGTTCGTAATAATTTCGCAACGACGCGAAAAATTGCAAAATATGATAGGAGAAATTGCTTACTTACGAAGACTGCGGACTGTCACACCCCCGACGCGAAAATGAAGGAGTCGCGAAATCTCATAACTGCGGGACCCGCTGACGCTCTCAAAAACGCCGGGACGTATAAACAAAAAATCACTCCCGAAACAACAAAAGCCCAGCTAATCGCTCGATTTCGTTGACCGCTTAATGATAATCATGTTGCCGTTGTGTGCGGACTTTGCGTCACGAACGGCAACGTGAGAGAAATGAAACGATTCGCGCAGATTCGCGAGGTTCGGCGTCTTTTTCAACGCTTGTGGGATAGAAAATGACGCCAACAACTACTGATTCCTTTGATGCCTCTGACGCAAAATACGAGATATTTTAGATGTTGGAAAATAACGTCAATTGCCGAGCTTTTTTTCATATGGTAATTCGGGATAAAAAACGGGCTTTGTTATAAAAAAATAGGACCACATGATTCATTCTGCAATAATTCGGAATTTTACGCATGTTTTTTTTTTTCGGAATGACTGCAGATCATGATGATTTTTTTAATATTTGATAAGATAATAGGATTTTACGGTTGACGTGAAAAAAGCCGAGGTGAGTAAATCGTAAAATATGAACGATTTGTCGGTTATTGGAAATTTTAATTATAGGGTGATTAAGTGGAATTTTTTTATCAATTTTTTTGGACCGGTAAGATTGTTGTGTAAGGTGGAAAAAATGTTTAAATGTGCTTGTGACATCGAAGACCTGAGTGATAAGGAATTTTTGATTTTTTTAAGGGTATAAAAAGTTGATTGGAAATCGCGTTAATTTGAATGAATGTTGATTGCAGTGGAAAATTTGTTTTCGCGGGCTGATAATTTCGAACGATTTGCGCAATTATTGATTTAGGATAACTCGTTCGAATATGGGTTTTATTGTATAATATTTGTGTTTTTTATAGTTTTGGAACACTGGATTTTCAGTTTTGTGTTTTGAATTTGATTTTTTTAGTTTAATACAAAACTTTGGAACTTTTGCAGCGCGTAAGTGACGCATGCGCGATGGGGCTAATTATTAATTTCGAATTATCAGACATTATTTCTACATAATTCTGATTTTTGTGTTATTAATATGACGGAAAAAAGTAAAATATGATCAAATTCCAGTCCGAAAATTTTGAAATCTGTATTAACTTCTTCGAAACCTCGAACATTTCGAAGTTTTAATTTTGAATTTACGAACCAGAAATCGAGAAGAAAGAATGTTGAATAAAACTTCCAAACATTTTGAATTGGTTTTGAGATATCCAAGAATTTTTGTCGTAAATCAATACGTATAAAAAAGGTGAGAATTGCGAAATTTGCTTAAGAATGAAATTTTTATCACAAAAATTAGAAAATGACTTCAAGAGTTGAAATCAAAATTACGAGAAAAAATTTTTTACTCCAGGTCATCAAAAATTTGAAAAATAAGATTGAAAATTCGAGCGAAAAAATCGAAAGATTGGAAAATTCAGACCTTATAGAGTTAATTTAGAACATTGTGAATTCGGATTCAACATTTTGCGAAATTGGTAGATTTTCCAGATGCATAACTTCGTCATTCAAATAACTGAACAACTGAATAATATCAAGACAGTAAAACATGTATCTATTTGAATTTTTCCCATATTTTCGTACACTTAACAAGGTCAGGAGCAAGAGACTTATTTAGAATTTTCAAAATTTGTTTGAAATGATTTTTTGATAATGTAATGGGTAAAATGGTTACAAAGTTAGTTTACAATAACTTTGAACAATACGTACTATTTCAAAAACTTCGCGTTAAATCCTGGATCCTCCATGTTGAACTTCGAAACAATTCGTTTTGAGTGGCCCACTAGCGCCACTAGACATTGTTCAACAATCAACCGTGTTCAAAACATTGTTCCACATTGTTCTCTGTTCTGTTTGGTTCTGTTACAGTTCTGTTATTATCCATCCACCGTTGTCAACACTTGTCAGTGTAGAACGCTTTCGCATTTACTTAAATTAACAATTAATAACCAATATCCTCATTAAAAATGGTTCAGGACATCAAAAGCGCTGTAAGTATAAATACCAAATAACACCATTTCCTCACAATAATGAATACCTAGAATCGAAGATCTAAACTTGGATCCTATAAATCATCAGTACTGTTTAAACGCCGCATTCCAACCTTGAACATTTCTTGCAAAGTGAACGTCGCGTCCTTGTCTCTCTCGTCAATTTCTCGATTTACTGTTTCGTAAAACTCTGAAACTTTTCGAACCGCGTGACTGCACTTCGCGAATTTACAAATTGTCAAATTCGGGAAATCATCAACCTTGTTTCCTCGCCAGTTTAATGGCGGGAAACAAGCGCCCCTTTTTCGAATCAATCTTCGGTCGAATTTGCGAGAGTAATGATTTCGCAAATTGAAATTCAGGTCGATCGATAGTACTTTTTGGGGTTATGTTGGCTCATTTTCATTCGGCAATTGAGAAATGCCGTCATCATCGTAATTACATGGATTGTGATTGTGTGATGACGCCGTTAATTCTCGGGATTACTCATGAATTCAGTTGGAAATTCTTTGTGTATGAGTAATTTTGTGCATAAATTATGAACGTTAGCTTGAATTGCGCGATGTTAATGTCGTAATTGAAAGGTACTACCGTTTAGTGGAATTATCGCACCTTATCACGGTTTATCTGTCGTGAAATTCTCGTGTCTTTTTTCTGTCTTTGTTTCTCTTATGTCACTTGGTTTTTGTGTAATTGCGTTTTACGATGTAATTTCGAAGTAATTGATGAATAATAATGATCAATTCCAAAGTTGTTATTTAATAATAATAGAAGTAACAACAATTTAATTTCTGTTGATTAAACGTTATAAAAAACTTGCGAAATTTTTCTTCAATTTACGTCTCGGGGAAAAGAAACGTATAATTATTTTTATATTAAATTCTTAAGTTGGAAAATGATGAAAAATTCCTGTATCATTCAAAATCAGTAGGTTCTAAAACATCATTAGTCGTGAAAATAAAAACACATTTTTATAAGCACTTACAATTTTTTTAGAAATTGAAATTTTAATGATTATTTAGTTTCTGAAGATGGTCTTTAAAATGTTGACAAATTGTCGATTTTCTTGAATTTTAATGCTTCATTTTTATTCCGAACTTTTTTTTTACATATTTTCGAAAATATGAGAAAATTTTCGATAAATTGTCTCGAATTTATCCGGTAATTGAAAGTGATTGATTGAAATATTTTGCAGTACAAAAATTGAACTGAATTGATAATTAATAATGTTAGGATTTTTCTGTTCAGTTGAAGTGTGAAACAAACAAGTTATAATGTAATGATTTTTGTTGGCTTGTTTCCTTGGTAACACTATCAAAACAGGAATGTTCTTGACATTTCAATTTGCATAAATATCACGGAAACGATTCAAAATTCAAAAGTTGTAATTTGCATTTATTCAATTTTGAATAAATCCAAAATTTTTGGAAATAGATTTTAGGCGTTTTGAAAAAGGAAGAAAATAGTACAATATGACAATCACGAATTACACGTTTTTGGACGAATCGGTATTATTCATTCATCTTTTTTAATTTGCAAATTAGTTTTTCAAATTTTTCTTATTCTTTTGGTTTATTCATTAGTTTTTGCTATATCATACAATTTTTTCCACTGTATGTAAAATTATTATTACCAATTTTAATTTTTTGGAGTTGTAAAGTTTTGAATTTTTGGAAATTTTCAAAATTTTTGATTGCTTGAAGTTTTTGAAATTCTTGAGTTTGAACGTTTTTGAGAATTTCAAAGGTTAAAAATTGTCAAGTTTTAGAATTTTCGAATTCCGAAATTTTCGGGATTCTGAAGTTCTGGAATTTTGAATTTTTCGAGAATTGTGAAGTTTGAAGGTCAATTTTAAGAATTTCAAAATAATTTTGACGTTTTCAATTGAAGTTTCAAAATTTTCGGGATTTTGAAGGTTTTGAGGGTTTCAAAGAATTTCAAAGTTCGAAAATTGTTAAGTTTTGGTGAAAAATCTAAATATGTCCAAAAAAGATTGGATTACGTAAAAATATTATCGTGAAAAAATTCGATTTTGAATAAATCCAAAATTTCCAGAAATAGATTTTAAGTGTTTTGAAAAAGGAAGAAAATAGTACAATATGACAATCACGAATTACACGTTTTTGTACGAATCGGTATTTTTCATTAATCTTTTTCGATTTGCACATTAATTTTTCGAATTTTTCTTTTTTTTTTGTTTGGTTTATTAATTAGTTTTTGCTATATCATACAATTTTGTTCACTGTATATAGAATTATAATTATCAATTCTTATTTTTTGGAGTTGTAAAGTTTCAGAACTTTTAAAACTTCCGAAATTTTTGATTGCTTGATGTTTTTGAAATTTTTGAGTTGAAACGTTTTTGAGAATTCCAAAGGTGAAAAATTGTCAAGTTTTTGAATTTTCGAATTCCGAAATTTGGGGAATTCAAAGTTTTGGAGTTTTTAATTTTTCGAGAATTCCAAAGTTTGAAGGTCAAGTTTTAGAATTTCGAAATAATTTTGACGTTTGAAAATTTTTGGTATTTTGAAGGTTTCGAGGGTTTAAAAGAATTTCAAAGTCCAAAAATTGTTGAGTTCTAGTGAAAAATCGAAATATGTTCAAAAAAGATTAAATCACATAAAAATATTATCCTAAAAAAATACATGAATGAAAAATCTCCCCCTCCCCACCGATGAAAAAGAAAAATATTCTTATTTTTTCAATTCCATTCATCACCTACAATGATTTTTGATGACATCATCAAATATAATTATCGCAATCGTCCTTGAAACGTGCAGAAAACCGCGTTTCGAAAAAAAAAAAGTATACAATTCGTTATATCATATTTTCACCTCAGGCTTCAACTAATTGCGTCACAAGATAAGTTAAGTCACGCGGCACTCGAAATCTCTGTATTCGAGTGGCATTAAAGCGAAGATATAAAATTCTTAGTATTCGTACTTGAATTTAAACTTTTTCGTTGCATATTTTAATCCTTTTTTCGATTTGCGGATGTAAATAATGAAATTAAATTTTTTTTCTATTTCAGAATGTGCTCAAGGCGAAGTTGGCCGAAGCTGGGGACAAACTCGTCGTCGTCGACTTTTACGCGACGTGGTGCGGACCTTGCAAAGTCATCGCTCCCAAAATTCAAGAGAAGGCTAAGGTTGTTTTTTCTTTCGATTTTCCTGAACGTGGAACTTGGTAGAATTTTATAACAAAATGAATTATTAAAATGATTTTTATGAAAAAAAGCGCAACAGTTCAGAATAGCTACTTTGAATAATTAGATTCCAAAAAAATTTACTTTTTCTTATCTTTGATTCCAAAAAAATTTAATTTCTCTTATCTTTGATTTCAAAAAAATGTAATTTTTCTTATCTTTGATTCCAAAAAAATCTAATTTTTCTTATCTTTACAGGAATTGGGAGATGCTGTGTTGTTCTACAAAGTAGACGTCGATGACGATGAAAATGGCGATCTTGTTGAGGAATACGAAGTTGCGAGTATGCCGACGTTCATCTTCTTCAAGAACGGAAAAAAGGTGAAATTGAATTGGATGTTTTGAAAACAGCCAAAAATGTGTAGGACGACGTTCGAATTGTTTATGTTTTCATTGTACAGTGTGCGAAGTTTATGTATTGATTTTTATGAATGAATGGCTAGTGTACAAAAGGAGGCAACCCACATTTTAATAAGTCAAGTTTTTCAAGCGGTTGCTTGAGAATATGAGCCTTATTTTGTTTATGAAATTTTCTTAAATTTGTTGACGAAATTTTGTACTGTTGAAGTTTTATGGACTTGTGAAGTTCGAGTGTTTGCGGTTTTTGCCAGATTTTAAGTTTTGGATATTCTGGGATTTTCGAAATTTGAAAGTTTTGTGATTTAGAAGTTTGAGAGTCATGAAGTTTTAGAAGGTTGAGAAATTTGGCGATTTTGGAAGTACTGAAATTTTTGAGTTTTTGAATGTTATGAAGTTTCAAAAGTTTCGAAAGTTGGGAGTTTCGAAAGTTTGGAGTTTTTGAGTTTCTAGAATTTCTGAGAATTTTGAAGTTTTATAGCTTACAATTAGATGTATTGAAGTTTTTTGGAGATATTGGGAATTCTGAAGTTCTAGACCTTTTAGAATTTTAAAGTTTGGAGAATTTGGATGAATTTTTGAGTTTTAGAGCTCTTAGAAAAATTGTGAAGTTTTGAGCGTGTGAAGTTTTGGAATTTTATAAGTTTAAAAAATTTCGGAAGTTAGAGTAATTATAGAATTCAGAAGAGCTGAAAAATTTGATGAATATTTAAGTTATGAAAAATATTAAAACATTTGGATGTTTCGCAATTAAGTAGTTTTGAAAATTCGTGAAGTTTTCAATAAATATTTCCGAAATTTCCGAAACTTCATAATTTTGTTATCCTTCAAAACTTCAAAATTTTATAATTCTTCATGCGAAACTTCGAAAATTTTCGAAGTTTTACATGAAGAATTATAAAATTTTGAAGTCTTGAAGGATTGTCAAATTCTAAAGTTTCGAAAGATTCGGAAATATTTGAGTTTTCAAGAACTTTGAAGAATTCCGAAATTGTATAGCTTCGAAACTTCGAAAATTTTGGAGATATTAGAAATTCTGGTGTTCTTAACATTCGAAAATTTCTAAGTTCAGAGAATTTGGAAGAATTTTCAAGTTCTCGAGAATTTCGAAATATTTAAAGTTTTGAACTTGTAAAGTTTTCAAAATTTTCAAGTTCCGTCAATTTTGGAAGTTTTAAATAATTCCAAAGTTCAGAGAAGCAAAAATTTTTCAAGTTTTAATGACAATTTTGATGAATTTCGAAGTTTTGAAACATTTTGATGTTTTTCAATTTTTTAGTTTTAGGAATTCGTGAAATTTTTGAATAATGTAAACATTTTTGAAGTTTTGGATGGAGAATCATGGAATTTTAAAGTTTAAAGGATTACGAAATTTGGAAGTTTTTACAATATGTATTAAAATTTTAAGTATTCGAAAATTTTACATAAAAATGTGGTTTGCCCTCTTTTGAACTCCAGCTATTCAAATGTCGAATTGAATGATTTGTATTGTTTTCGACGAATCGCCATGAAATCGAGATCAATAATGTAACATAATTTGGGTACTTTGAGAGCGATTAATTCCCATCCAGTGGAATTAATCCGATTTTATGCCGCGCGTGGCTCAACTAATGCCTGGTTTACCTCGCTATCTCATTGTACGTGTAGTAATTTCGAGAGAAACCGAGATATATTTCAATGACATTTACATCTTAAGTAATTTTATCACTTTCGTCATCAAATGTGCAAACGTGTGGCCAAGATGGAATTTGTTCACATTATCGTGATAGGATTTTCGAGTTTTTTCGATTTGAAGTCTGTTTTTATATTCAACACATTTTTGACGTTTTTTCTGAGAAAATGATCTAAAATAATAATTTACGTACTTAGTTTTACAAACCCTAGTGATTGTAGTTTTTATAAAAACAGGCAAAATTTTTATAAAATCAGTGAATTATTTATAAATATTCGTTTTTTTATAAGGTCGATTTTATAAAAGTTTTATACAATTTTCAATTTTTATAAAGTGGTTTTATACAAACTTTATAAAAAAAATTTTTCTATAAAATCTGTCAAAATTTTCATACAATTCATTTGTTTTTTTATGAAAACAATTGAAAGCCTCCAAATTTTCTTATGAAATCTATATTCTTACAAAAACTTGGCGATTTTTATGAAAAGTTTCAGTTTTTTAGAAAAAAAATTTTCCTGACATAAGAAACTTTTCTTATAGTAATATTTGACACGTTTTTATTACACAAGGGAATAGAAAATCATGTTCGTAACATTTTTCAGCAATTATAAAATGTAAAAACATATGATTTTATAGGATTTGAAAATTCTTCAACTTAAATTAAAAAATAAGCATCCAAATTGACATAGATTTGATGGACAAGAAAGTTGACTATCTGATTTCTGGTGCAAAGGTCGCAAGTTCAAATCCTGCTGCCTAAAAAAAATTTTTTAATTCCTTTCAAAACGAAATTTGAGCAAGAGCCTCATAAACTGATGAAAAATGATATATACATTAGCAAAATGATCCAAAAAAGGTTAGAAAAATTTGTGCATATTTTTAAAAATGTTGAACAAATTAAAAAAAAATTTTTTATAAAACTTTTATAAGAGCACTTTATAAAAAATGCAAATTTTATAAAACTTCTATAAAACCGACATACATTAGCAAAATGATTCAAAAAAGGTTGAAGAAATTTGTGCATATTTTTAAAAATGTTGAAAAAATTTTGTATGAAAAAAATTTTTTTCTAAAACTTTTATAAAACCACTTCATAAAAAATGCAAATTTTATAAAACTTTTATAAAACCGAACTTATATAAATTTTTATAAAAACTAGAATCACTAGGAAAGTTAGGTAAAAATTGAGTCCTGTGTAAATTTCAGAGAGTTAAAAATGATAAGAAACTTTATATCATGTATCTAAAACTTCGAAAGAAAATTTTTTATGTCAGCAAATTTTTTGTAAAAAATTGTTTTGAACTAAAAAAAAAATTCCAAAAAAATTTGTTTCCATCAAAAATGACAGTGAGAAATTTGTGAAATACTCAGGGTTATCTTTGAAAATTCTAAAAATATTCAGTCATTGAAAAATGCAAACTTTTTTCTTTTTAATTCAAAAACGTTCGATGAATTTATAAAATTCAACAAGAATCTTGAAATGCATGAAAATGGATTGAAAAATCGTTTACATTCTTGTAAATTAACCAAATTTACGTAATTTTATGGAAATTTTCCTAAAATAATCTAAAATCGAGAATAATAATTTATTTGAAAAAGTTATTATCAATCATTGTTACATTTTCGGATTTTCTCTGAAAATTGACGAACATTCTGATAAATTCAAAAATCGTTGAATATATTTAACTTTCTAATTCACCAATTTTGAACATTTTCGCCAATGCCTGAAAATTTACAAAAACAAAAAAAAAAAAAATTTTAAAGTAAAATTTCTGTAACTCCAAACAATCAAGCAGTATAAATGAGCCCACAAATTCTGAAATTTTCCAAAAATCAATGGTTTCCAAAATTATTTCAGCCTTTCTGAAACTGCATCATAAATCCATTAATGAATAATTTTGTTCATTATTATTAATTATTTCATTGATTCGCATCAACTGATATACTTATCAGTTATAATATTTTTTGTTTCAGATTGATAACTTCTCTGGAGCGAATTTCCCCAAACTCGAAGAGTTGATTAATAAGCACATGTAATGTTATCCACGTTTAGACGCCAAAGTTTCAGCTTGTCGAGATTCGTTGGTTTTACACGTAAGCTGGGCTAAAAGTGTGTCACTTGTTGTGCACACTCATATTTTTATATTCTTCCTATCGGAATTATTGGCCTTTAATATCACAAATCATGGGAATCTTTTTGTAGGTCCTTTAATATTCGCAATTATTGTCCAATAGTACTTGGTTTTTCATGCGTTGTATTCACGTGAACTTTCTGCAAAATATACATTGATTTTTGAAGAGCTGAAATTAGGTCGTTATTATTCACCTTTTCGCGGCATTGTATCGTTTTCTTTGAATATTTTGTTGATATTCGAGTTCAAATAGAAGTTTTTGAAAATGTTGAAGAATTTTGAAGTTCGAAAGTTATCAAGTCTTGGGATTTTAGAAGTTCTGGAAATCTCGAAAATTTCGAAATTATAGGATTTCGACGTATTAAAGAATTTTTAGACATTTTGAAGTCGTGAAGTTTTGGAACTTTTAAGACATCCGAAATTTTTGACGTTATGAAGTTTTGAAATTTTTCAGAATTTCGATTTCCGAAAAGTTCAATGATTTGAAGTTCTGAAGAATTTTGAAGTGTTAGAGCTTCGAATGTTCAAAATATTCGGGATTTTCGATTTTTAGAAATTTTGAAATTTTTGATCATTTCTAGGATTTTTGAAGTCTGAAAGTTGTCAGTTTTTAGCATTTTTGAAGTTTTGGAAAATTTAGAACTTTGAAATATTCGATAATTTCAAAGAATTTCGGAGTTAGAAAATTGCGAATTTCCAGAATTTTGAAACTTTCAGAAATGTCGAAAGTTTCAAAGTTTTAAAGAATTTTGAAGTAACGAAGTTTTAAAATTCACGCGATTCTGAAGTTTTGACGAATGTTGATAAATTTTTAAGTTTTTTTGAGTCTATTTTGAAGTTTTTAGCTATTTTGAAGTTGTGAAGTTTTGGAATTTTCAAAACTTCCGAAATTTTTGACTTTATCAAGTTCTGAAATTTTTCAGAATTTCGATGTTCGAAAATTTCAAAGATTTGAAGTTTTGAAGAATTTTGAAATGTTCGAGCTTCGAATGTTCAAAATTTTCGAGATTTTCGAGTTTCAGAAATTTTGAAGTTTTTTATCATTTCTAGGATTTTCGAAGTCTGTAAGTTGTCAATTTTTAGAATTTTCGAAGTTTCGGATAAATCAGAATTTGGAAGTATTCAGTAATTTCAACGAATTTCGGATGTGAATTTCCGGAATTTTGAAAGTTTTAGAAATGTCGAAAGTTTCAAAGAATTTTGAATTGTTGAAGTTTTAAAATTTACGATATTCTGAAATTTTGACGAATGTTGATGGATTTTAAAGTTTTTTTGAGTATATTTTGAAGTTTTTAACAATTTTGAAGTTGAAAGTGAAGTTTCAAAATGTTGAAAGTCTCGTAATATCCAAATCAGTGTTCCGAAATTTTGGAACTTCAGGACTTCAAAAGTTAAAAAAAATTATGTAAAATTCAAAGAAATGCTCAATTTAATCAATTTTATTGTCAGTAAAAACCAAAACATTAATAAGTATACCCGAAAAGATCCATAAATTTCCCCGAAAACCCGTAAAAATCACCGATTTTCACAATACAAAAAAAAAATCTCAAAAACTGATAAAAAAACCGAATTTCCCTCCCCAGAAATTCAACAATACTCAACATCCCCTAAAACAGAAACCGCGAAAGAGCATCGAAATTACCATCCCCCAAAACGCCCTAAGTGAAAATGGAAATTTCATTTCCTTTCTCGCGAAATTATTCCCATGATTCACATTCACGTCCAACGTTTTTATTTTTCTTTCGCAATAATCCGAAACAACTCGAAACTTCTCAAATTCCCAGCGTGTTTCAGCTTCCAACGTTATTCTTCGATATCCCCCGAATAATGACGAGTTTTTCCTCGGGAAAGCTCGGAAAAACAGCTTCAAATAAACTGGTCCGATTTTCTTTCTAAGACGGCAAATACATTTTTCCCCCGAAGGGTTTGATTGGCCGAAAATCCATCGTAGCATAAAATTGCAAGTTGGGCGATATTCTGGGGAGCTCAGATGGAAATATATCACGGCTTCAAGTGTTTTCCGGGGTATCTTTGTTTGAGGATGAAAAGAGTAGTAGGAGTAGCCGCGTTTTATAGGTATCATTTGTATGGGTCGTTCCATGCGATTTTCGAGAGCCGAAGGAATTTTGAATGTACAAGATTTAATATGTTAATTTTGAAATGAAGTAACTGAACGATTCAAAACCGAAATTTTTGAAAGAGTTGGAGGTTTCTCGTGATTTTCGTAAATCTGTTCAAGTTTTGGAACATTTTTAAGATTTCATTTTCAATTTTCAGGAAGTTCCGAAAAATTTCGGATATATTGGAATAATCAGAATTTACGAAAAGTTAGAAAATTTACGTCAATTTTCATAAATTTGCAATTGTTTTTTTAATGCGTATTTTTTGTATTTTTTGTATTTTTTTTTTTTTTTTTTTACGAAAAATCATCAGTCATTCAAAAAAATCTGATATTTTTACGGTATTGCTCTATTTTTCAATCGATCGTTAGTTTTAAAAAATTCTCACGATTTTATTTTCAATTTTCAGGAAGTTTTGAAAAATTCCGGATATATTGGATAAATAAGAATTTACGAAAAGTTAGAAAATTTACGTCAATTTTCATAAATTTTCAATTGTTTTTTTATGCGTATTTTTTTTATTTTTTTTATGAAAAATCATCAGTCATTGAAAATAATCTCTAAAATTTTTACGATATTGCTCTATTTTTCAATCGATTGTGAGGTTTTAACAATTTCGACGATTTTATTTTCAATTTTCAAGCCTAAGTTTTTGATAATTTCGACTATTTTAGAAAAACAGTCAGAATTTTTGAAAGGTTTGAAAATATACGTCAATTTCCAAACATTTCTAATTTTTTTTTTCGCTTTAGAGTTGATGTAGAATCATCAGTCATTCAAAAAAATCTTCATAATGTTAACGATATCGCTCTATTTTTCAATCGATCGTGAGTTGAAAAAATTTTTGAAGATTTTATTTTCAATTTTTAAGCCTGAGTTTTTGATAATTTCGACTATTTTGGAAAAACCGTCAGAATTTCTGAAAGGTTTGAAAATATACGTAAATTTCCAAATATTACCAATTTTTTTTTCGCTTCAGAGTTCATGTAAAATCATCAGTCATTAAAAAAAATCTCTAAAATGTTTACGATATTGCTTTATTTTTCAATCGATCGTGAGTTTTCACAAATTTGGACGATTTCATTTTCAATTTTCAAGCCTGAGTTTTTGATAATTTCGACTATTTTGGAAAAACCGCCAGAATTTCTGAAAGGTTTGAAAATATACGTCAATTTCCAAACATTTCCAAATTTTTTTTTCGCTTTTGAGGATTTTTACGAACGTTTTCGTAATGTAAAATCACTAGTCATTCAAAAAAATCTCTAAAATTTTAAAGATATTGCTCTATTTTTTAATCTATCGTGAGTTTTCAAAAATTTGAACAATTTTATTTTCAATTTTCAACTCTGAGTTTGATATTTTCGACTACTTTGGAAAAACTGTCAGAATTTCTGAAAGGTTTAAAAATATACATCAATATCCAAACATTTCCAATTTTTTTTCGCTTTAGAGAATTTTTGCAATATCATCAGTCAATCAAAAAAATCTCCAAAATTTTTACAATATTGCTCCATTTTTCGAATGATCGTGAGTTTTCAAAAATTTCGACGATTTAATTTTCAATTTCCAAGCCCGAGTTTCTGATGATTTCGGCTATTTTGGAAAACGCATCAGAATTTCTGAAATGTTTGAAAGCTTACGTCAATTTCCGAAAACAGTATTTTTTTTCAATTTGGATATTTTGTCTGAAAGTTGTGGCCTTTATGAGAAATCGTCAATAATACAAAAATAATCTCAAAAAACGTGATGTTCCATTTTTCAAGCGTTCTTTCTTGAATCCAAAGTCGTTAATTATTGCAGGTGTGAAATTTTTCAGGTTTTTCACAATTTTCAGAATTCAAATGCAATTTTTCAAGTTTTCGAAAAATTTTTCAATTGTCATTACGAAGTCTCCAATAAATATTTCCTCTATTTCTAGGGTGTCCAGTATTTATACGAACATGTCCGTGTTTTACGTGCATTGTCCCGGTTTCTGTATTTTTCGAGAAATGTCCGTATTTTTGATCGATTTCAGATAAAAATGAACAATTTTAGCTGAAAATCAAAATTTTTTCAAGTGGAATTTGGGATCTGTATTATAAATTCGAAAAAACTTTTAAAGTTTGAAAGTTTTTAGAATATCAACGATTTCGAGAAATTTCATAATTTCGAAAATTATGGACATTTTAAGAGTTTTCAAAGTTTCGAGAATTTGGAATATTTTCATTATTTTGGAATTTCAAATATTTTGATTATCGTCAAATTTCGAATATTGTAGAAATTCGAGGATTTCTGAATTTACGAAAAGTTTGAAAATTTCTAGAATTTCCACGATTTTGAGAAATTAAATAATTTTGAAGATTGTGAAAATTTGAAGAATTTTGACAGTTTCGAGAATTTTGAATATTTTTATTATTCTGAAATTTCAAATGCTTTGATCACTGTGAAATTTCGAAAATTTTAGGAATTTCGTAAATTGTGAGATTTTTGACAATTTTCGGTTTTTCAAAATTTACGAAAAGTTTAAAAATTTTTCGGATTTCCATAATGTCGATAACTTTGAGAATTTTCACAATACAGGTTATTTCGAAATGTTTGAAAAATGTGAGAGCTTGAAATTTCTTTCCAGATTTTCAAATTTTCGAAGTTTGGAGAATACCAAATATTTTGAATATTCTGGAATCTCGAAAGTTTCAAGAACGTGGAGAATTTTCAAAATCTTCAAAATATGAAAAAATTCAGAAATTTTGAAAATTGTGAAACCTATAAGAATTTTAAAGATTTTGAACATTTTTTAAATTCTTGACATTTTGATCAGTCTGAGAATCCCGAAAATTTTGATCATTTGAAAAAAGCATAAAATTTGAACAATTCCAAAAAATTCGTAAATCCATCGATATTTTGACATTCCAAAATTTTAGAGTCTTGAATATTTTGTATAAATTTCAAAACATTCTATAATTCGAATTTTTTTGATTATTGAAATACATTCTTATGATATTAAATATCAATATATCAATATATATATATATATATATATATATATATATATATATATAATATTATAAATACATATGATCATAAACACATGATATTAATACATCAATAAATAAATATTTTATGAATA
>JAPYZK010001322.1:0-29165 GCA_030522785.1 Platygaster equestris | reverse complement strand
ATTCGCCCACTAGTGGGCGAACGAGTTCATCACTCGCATGCCATACGTCAACAATCGGGTAATCCATTATTTCGTCTACTCTCAGCAGGGCCACGAAATAACATATTTCTCGCGGGCGTTGAATAATAGTACATTGTTGTGCAAGCTGGCATTGGTGATTTTGACGAAATGAAGGGTTGTGACACGAGTCGAAGGCGAGTGCCGTAATCATTTCGACAAGATCGACAATTGCCAGCGTGCGCAACACAGTACTTTTCTTCACAATGGCCGAAAAATACATTTAAAATACCAATTTTGAGGTTAGAGTGAAGAAAAAAAGTTATTGCATTCGTAATCGCGAGAAGCCAAAATACAGATGGTCTCATTGCTAAAGGATTCACCATTGTTCCACTGGAAACGTTCAAAAGGGTATGTATCGTCCCGATTTTGCAATTTATTCGGAATATATGTTTGCCCATAAAAATATGTAGTTGGTTATGAAAATCTCACTTATTTTTACAGTATTGTAAAACAACGATTTCATATTATTTATTACCGAGGTGGTAAAAATGTAGAAATATAACGATTTTTAAAAATGCTCGTATGATTTTGAATGTCATCCGGATAGATTTACTTGTAATGGAAGATTGTAAAATCCTGTAATACAGTGGAGTTCTTAAATAATGACCATACGATTCATTTACGTAAAAGGGGAGGTTCTAGTATCTCTGAATTTTGTAAACAATTGTGATTGGATATTAATACGATTTTTACATCATTATCATTCTTGAAAATTGGTCGTTTCGTTTTTTGGCTGACCACAGCGCGAGTTGTACTACTCATTGATGATTATGTTGGAATGTTTTGCAGATTCTTTTCGGTTCACTTTTTGTTTAGGTTCAGCTTTTCGTAAGTTTTCAAGGAATTGATTCCACTTATTGTGATTCAACACAAAACTTGACACACACAATCGGAGAAGATAATGAACGGTTCGAGGCGAGTACAATTTCGAATTTAATTTTCCCAACTTGGAACACTTAAAGCATGATTAAGGAAAGAAAAAAATGTTTTATTATGAAAAATATCAAGAGACATAGTAGTCTGAGGCTACAGATCTAGAGATATTCTCTGTACAATTCGTTTTTATAATGCACAAGAAATCGTCTATTATTTGCATATCATATTTTTATTACCCGTCAGATTTTTTTTGTTGGTTTTGTTTAGTTTCGGTTTTTGATCAATTCACAAGTAGTAGATTTAGAAGAATGATTGTCATACGGTGATAAAAATGGAACTCATGCATAATGGAGTTGGAAAAGATTCGCAATTTTTGGCAAGTATAATACCCTTTTATTATTAAATTTTTTAAACATACAATAAAAATGTTCTAGAAATATAGAAAGCGTATTTTCCAGATTCAATTATATTGTGATGCCATGGGTAACGGTTCGTCTATTTATCCTGAAATTCGAACATTTAGTTTTTGCCTGACTACAGCGCGACTTGTACTACTTAAAGGTTCGGAAATTTCTCGTGCTTCTGGAATTTATGCATTTTATGTTTTAAATTCAGAAATCTTTGGATCCTAGAATTCGAGCCTCAACTTTAATTTACTGATCCCGAAGTGTTAAATTTTTAATATCGAACAAATTCTGTGATGATTGATTGAATTACTTATTCTTTTTCTCCGGAATTCCTGAATTCTCGAATTTTACCAAAATTACGAAATAAAGAAATTTCCAAATTTTACGATCCATCATGTATTTTGGTCTTTGGTTAGACAATTTCATGGCAAATTTTTACGATAAGAAAATTTCGATTTTCGAATTGAACACGGGTTTTTCTTGAGTAATTGACATCATAAATTTCCTCAGAGTTCCGAAACAAATGATAATACATGAATGACGTCGAGTTAGTGAAGGAAAAACCCATATAAAACGTTCCAAATGACCTTTTAATGTCATTGAATTCATGTTTTCGGTGTGTGAGATCGTATCAGTCGAGACTGAGTTCCAATCGTTGAAACAGTTTACTGATTCCACCGTCGAAAATTCCAAAATAACATCTCAAATTTGTGCCAAAAACCTGGATAACAGATTTACATCGAATCGTACGCATAATACATAATACATAATACATTTCGATAACATCTAGAATTTTTTAATTATTTTATCAACAAATTTTGAGGTATTCCGAACTGTATAATTTACAAAAACTTTTAAATATGTTCACCGTTTAAATAACAATTTTCAAAAACGTTCACCGAAAGCCTGCATACGATATTTTTTCCACGATTCGCATAAAATTGTACATATTGACTCATAAATATCGAAATTTCAAATAAATGATTTAGTCACATATTTTTACAGCACACGAATATTTAAACTGAACAGTAAAATTTTCAACTGATAGTCAACAAAATATCAAAAATACTAACTTTTCATTATGGTATCATTCATAAAAAATATTATATTGTGCGACTAGTGGGAGAAAAAGGAGATTCCTCGAGCGTGGAGATTGCTTCACGAGCGTAGCGAGTGTGGCAACACGCGAGTGGAACCTTCTCTTTCGACCAATAGTCGCACACAATATTTTATTCAACAACCGCGAGAAATATGTGATTTCATGGCCCTGTCTAGAGGGGGGGGGGGGCTATAATCGGTTACCCGATTGATTGACGCAACAATCGCCCTTAGAGCTTTGCTACGTACTGTAGAGAGTTAAAAACTAATTATTACTTTCGCTGCTTTGATTTTCATCGGGATTGATTATGACTGTATTCGACACTTTTGTAAAAAACAACAAAAATATTGCAGCAATACACAGTTCTGTAAGTTGGGGTTAGGGTTGGGGGAGTTTGACGTTTCGATATATGTCGAGTCGCGAGTAAATAGCTATAGGTCGTTAAGATGAGCGTGGGCGAAGAGCTTATTCGCCCACTAGTGGGTGAACGAGTTCATCACTCGCATGCCATACGTCAACAATCAGATAATCCATCATTTCGTCCACTCTCAGCGGGGCCACGAAATCACATATTTCTTGCGAGTGTTGAATAAAATATCTTCAAAATCACAAACTTTTCATTATTGTATCATTCATAAAAAAAAAAACATTGAACTGGTTTAATTTTTATTTCAGAACATGAATAATTTGAACCACTGGCGATTAATTGTGCTCGGAGTTGCAAATTTCGTTTCCCTCATTTGCCTCGTTTTCACCCTGATTGTTTATTGCCTACTCCCGGTGAAAAAAAATGTTCACCACAAATCAATAATTTGGTTCATGGCGACAATGTTATCAGGAACTATTTGCATAGCTGTAATCTTTACCCTCAAATTATTCACGGACTACGACTGCTTGCCATTGAGTAAATAATTGAATAATAATCGTTTATTTCGCGTGTTTGAATTTGTTTACAATATTTTTGTGCATACTTTTCAGTCCTTATTATGTACATCAGTTATTTGGCGATGTTTTTTTGGCTCAACAATATCTCTTTCGAAGTTTGGCAATTGGTGTGGTAAGTTTTTTTTTAAAATTAATTCATGATAAAATTAATTATTCTATGGTTGATTTATTTATAATTTAAATTAATTTATAATCATAACTGAACGGAATTTAATTTTTTCCTAAATTTCTGATAATACTAATTTTCGTCAAGATTTTATTTCATTTTTAATGTAGGTATATTATGTAATTTTTTTTTTATACTTTGAGAATATTATAAAATAGTAAAGATTCGATGAAAAATGTAATTCATTTGACATTTTTGTTTTCAGGTTCCCGATTTTTCCTTTAAAAGACGAAACGTTATATTTTGTTTACTGTTTCATCGGGAATGTTTTTCCTAAAATTTTTGCAATTTGGGCTACAGCGGCACATTTCATTGACGGCACCCATTTAAAACCAGGAAAATGGGAAGATTATCATCAATTTCGCGGTTGGTTTTAATTATGTATACGATGATTATATGGAAATCAGCTTTTTTTAGTTATAATGAAAAATATTCCGGAAATTAGTTTCAATAAACGACACTAGATTATGGGGGAAATATATCAAACTTGGCCCATTTTCTCTCATGCTCCCCTATGTATAAATAAGAATGAATTTTTTTGTAGGTGTAAAAGCTGTGTGGGCGTTTTATTATGGACCAGTCGCTTGTTTACTAGCGCTGAATTCTGTTTATCTGATTTTGACATTCATACGATTGATAAAAGCTCGTCATAATGAAAATAATAATCTAAAGCGAAAAACAACTACGTACGATTGGAAAATATTCGTCAAATTAATAGTGATCATGGGAATTTCATGGGTTTCTATGGTCATTTCTGCGCCTTTTCGGACACTTGATTATTCCTATTGGTAAGAAAAATCAACGAATTAAAAAATTGTACTATAAGAATTGAAACTTCAAAATTCATAAGGTTCGATAATGTTGAATAATATAATAAAAAATATAATTGTGGATTCTGGAAATAATCTTTTGCAGTGTAATTTGACAATAATGGAGAATTTTCCAACTACAAGTAAATAATAAAAAACTCACAACTGAGTGAAATTTCGACTTTTCAGAATTGAAAAATACATGAAACTTTCGAAAATTTTCAACCTTCAAGTACATGCTTATGAATTTCGAAATATTTCGAAAAATATTGTAAAATAAGAAAGTCTGGATTATTTTGGTGAATATCTATTTTTTTGCAGGCTTCCAATCGATGTTTCGTACGCTTTGCAAGGCTTATTGATTTTTATCGTTTTAGTAGTGTTTCGAAAAAACGCGAGAACACTTATAAGACAAAAAACACACATTTTTTTGAAATTTATGCGATTTGGAGAAGAAAGTAATTTAAGCGAAAATGTAGCTGGAAATGTAATATAAACGTGTGTCGATTTGATAAATAATGTGAATTTCTGTGCATTTTCGTTAAAAAATATATGAATGTAATTAATAAAATATTGCTTATATTATATCTTAACATTTCTGGCAACCCTTTGCAATTTCGTAAAATTTTTTAGTAATTGTGCTGAAAGTTCGAATTTTCAGACAATTGTCAAAATTTTTGTATCGTTGTTTATTCGAAATAAAATTCAGTAGTTTATAAAAATTTTACTATATATGTTTAGGAATTTATCGAAGTTTCGAAAAATTCCGAGAAAATATTGAAACCGAACATTTATAAAGTTTCGACATCAATAATTAACAACTTCGATGATAAATGGGAGTTCGAAGTTTTTATGCACTAAATCCTCGGAAAATCCGCAATTGTACCATAATAAAGTTATTTATCTGACGAATATTTTAAAAAATTCAGTTTTTGAAAATTTTTTAGAGTTTGGGAAACACGATAAAATTGAGTTCAAGGAAGCACAACTGACGGAATATTTCCCAAGTAAGAATTTAAAGTTTCGAAGTAAATATTTTATCCAGTTTCGAATTTTGTGGTGTTTCGATGACATCGGCACAATGTAGTGGCTTTGTTTTGGTCTTTTGGAGTTTAAAAAAAGAAATAAAGGTAAGTTTTATAAATTATCCGACTTTCATATTTCGATAGGAATTATTGAGTTTTTTACCAGAGATAGTATTTTTTAATGTTTCGATTAAAAATTTCTCGTGATTTTTTTCCGATTCTGTAATATCTGAATTAATCGGTCAAAATTTTTGAATTTGCACCTTCAAATTATTCCATTCGAATTTTGATCTTAATTTATTTCGAAACTTGCGAAGTTTTATTTTTCGATATTATTTATTTCAAAATTCAAGAATTTTGACTGTAAATTAGATGTCGAAGTATCTAAAAAATGAAATTCTCAGCATCAAGACATTTTTTCGTCAAATTTTCAAATATTTACCTGAATCAAAAAACGAAAGTTTCAAATTCTAAATTCAGAAACTAAAAAAATTGATTCTGTGAACTACAACTGAATAAAAAATGGAGACATTTTGGAATATTTGTTAGCGCACGAAAAATCAACGAATTCTAATACTTTGGGAACGACGTAAAAAATGGATAGTTGGATATTCATCGTAATGGCCATAGCTGCCTCAATTTCTTCAATGTCTCTCATTATCACGCTTCTTATCTATTCCATTATCCCCGGGAAAAAAAACACTTATCAAAAATCAGTGATGTGTTTGATGACTACAATGCTGATTGGCTATTCGACGGAAACATTGATATTTTTTGTGAAACTATCCGGCTGGAAGGGATGTGTTGTTTTGGGTATAATTTCATTTCACGTATTTTATGTCATTTATACACCTCAGTGCAATAAACGGTCTTTTATTGGCCTGCTCAGGCCCGAAAAACCTTTTTATTGCCCTCGGTTTATAAAGTATCGTATGTGCCAAAGGGCGGAAAGTAGCTTTACACTTATGCGATTATATTCCTCGGCTTTGCCTCGAAATTTAAACTCGCATTCGTCCAAAACAACTTTTCGCTCTGTGGAACATAATATACTATTCCCTAATTAAATTTTCAAAAATGTCTAAACTCTAACAATTTACGATCTAAAATTTCACTTTATAAATTAATAAATCAAAGAATCGAGTAACATTATTTGCATTGAAAAATGTATGTACGATATTTCGGATTCACAATTTGTAAATTAGAAAATAGCACAATTGAAGCACGAAAACTCAAACCTTATTTGGTGTTATTTTATTGAGGGTCATTTTCTCACCCAAATACATGAGAAATCGAGTCTTATTGGAAAAACGCTCACTAATAGAGATCGAAATTTTTTCAAGTCAATTTATTTCATTTTCATAATATTTTTTACTCAATCCTGAACATAAATGAAGTGTTCCCATTCATAAAAACGCATATAATTATCAAATAATAATTTTTTGAAAAATTTAGGAACATTTTCGAGCGAAATATGCATATACGTAATACATATATATTGTCTTATCTAATGTACTTCGGTTTCATGGCTATGTTTTTTTGGCTCAATGTGATTGCTTTCGATGTGTGGCGGTCAGTTCAGTAAGTTTCAAGTCCAAAATTCTGTAACTAATTTGACTTTGAATTCGTGAAGCTTGAACCGAAATTTTGGGATGACAAAGTCGTTTGAAATATATTTGTAACATTGTAAGAATTTTGAAATTTGTAGGTCTATGGTTTTTCCGTTGACTGAAAGAAGATTGTTCTCCATTTACTGCTTATTTGGAACAATTTGCCCAACGATTTTTTTACTTTCGATTGTCATGGCTACTTATTTGGATGGTCCGCATTTGAAGCCAGGAATCAGCGCGAAACGTTATTGGTTTCCTGGTTTGTGAATATTAATTTTGGATTTTTACGAAAATTTTCAGAAATTTTGATTATTTTGATGGATTTTACGTAGTTCACCATTTTTCCGGATTTTTGGATGTTTTCAGGTGTATCTAAATTTGGTAATGGTCCATATTAATTTTAGACATTTTATGAATTTCGTTAAAATTCTTTCGAAATTCGTTGAACTTTCTGAAATTTGATAATTATGTTCATTGTAAATTCGTTATTGATGAACTATTATTCATTATTTTCGAAGACTCAGCTAAAAAATGTCCGAAATTTTTTAATTTAACGATTTTGTTAAATTTTCATCAAACTTCGAGACGAGCATACAATTTTATAAATCATTACTGTTCCCAAAATTCGGAAAAGTCAACTGATTCAAACATTAAAATTTAAAAAATTTTTGTAAAAAATCGATTTTCTTTAATATCTTTTGGAAAATAACTGTTCTTTTTACACGAGTATAAATCGTCAGTATAATAAAAATATTTTTTTCTTTTAGATGAAAAATCAGGTTGGGCATTTTTTTACGGACCAGTCGCATGTTTATTACTGATAAACTTCATTTTCCTAATTTTGATACTTCGAAAATTGGCCCAAGCTCGTCAAAGGCAAATGAAAAATCTCAACTTAAAAACAAACAAATACAACTGGAAAATGTTCCTCAAATTGATGGTTATTATGGGAATTTCATGGATTTCAATGGTCATTTCTGCGGCTTTGGGGACAAAAGTGACCATAGCATATTGGTAAAAAATGTTGATATCTTTCTTACTCTATATTTTTCGAGAAATATAAGATAATAAATGTAAATGAAATACAAAATAAAATTCATAGATCGAAAACTATTATTGGATTGTTATATTTTCTACAAACTATGATTTTCAATGGCATGATCTAATAGAAACTCATTTTTTAGGGTTCCATTCCACGTTATCAATACTCTACAAGGACTTTGGATTTTCATAACACTGGTTTTTTTACGAAAAAAAGTGAGAATTTTCCTGAAAACGAAAATTGAGAAAAAATTCGCAAATTTCGGGATTGGTAAAAATCGTGATAATTCTATAATAGAAAACGCGTGAACTCAAGTATTTTGTTGAGAATCAAATAAAACTAATAACTATAGTGTATTTCTTCGTATTATTTTTCAAACTGCTTGTTTTTGTTTTCAGAGAAACTGAACTGTAAAAAAAACCTCGAAATTTTTTTTTCAATAAACATTTTTCGGAACTTTATTTTTTTAGAAGATGAAAAATATTGGAGTGTATCTAAATCATAAGTTGAAAAACCAGGTTCAATATTTGTAGGAAGGTTTTTATAATTTGACATTGATTGCAGAAAAATAATGTTATTATCTAAGTGACGTTATCATGAAATAAATAGTGATAATGCGACTCTATTGCGACTGTGACAAAAATCGAATTTCGTTTTACGAAGTGTGATACGAGTGATGGAAGTACGGAAATGTGAAAACTTGATGAGCAATATTTCAATAACGATCATTTTCTTACCCAAATAGATTAGAAATTGAGCTTTATTTGTATGGCATAAATTTCACTTGATTATCATTTACATCGAAAATGGAGATGAAGAAATTTTTAAGTGTCGATTTTTTTTCATTTCTTGTTCCAATTTATGCTCTGTTATAATTGGAAAATCGAAAAAATGGGAAAAAGATTACAGAAAGGGTAAGTATTCGTTCGTATTTTGCAGTCAAATATTTTAGTTAAATTTGACCGAAACGAAAATTTAGATTCGGAGATAATAAAACGAAGCGAAATTAAAATTTTTTTGATTAGAAATGCTATCAAAAAATTTATTCTCCGAATAATTTGTCTTCATTAAATTATGACGTGAGAATTTGTTATTAATAGTATGATTTTCATTTTTTCAATACGACTGAGAAAGCTATCTCTTCGGAATAAATTATGAATTCAAAATTACGACCATTTTCGAGTTAATGTAAAAATGACTAAACATAGAAATAATTTAAATACGAAAATGTGTAAAACCTTACAAAAAAAGTCACTTGTTTGAAATTCGAACTCTTAATAATTTGATATGAATGGAGGAATTCTATTTTCGATATTTCGGTAAAAAGAATAAAAAATATAAAGAATACAAATGCAAACATTGGTAGAAACAATAAAATCACTTGTTCTAATTCATCAATGACTTAATTCGAAACATTCCTCGAATTACATAGAACACGCGTGTATCCGTAAAAAAATACCAAAAATTATCCAACAACGAAATTCATGTATAACATTAAGTAGTTACACCATTTTTGGAACAGGAAATTTTTGTATTAAAAAAAAAAAACATTAAATGTATGGGGTCAATAATCTGCTTCTCAAGTCACAGTATACGTTCGAATTCACGACCGAACACTTGAAACGAAAAAATTTAATCAAATTTCAAACTCTATCAATTCAATCACTTCCTTAGCTTCCCTAATTTTTGTTAATCATAATAAAATCATGTTTATTATTGTTTTTATAGATTAAAAATTCTCCGTTCTGCTTTTGAAAAATGACTCATCACAGTCAATGGGAATACATCGCGTTCGGATTGCCTGGATTGATTTCCGCAATTTTTCTGACCATTACGCTTGTCATTCAGTATTTTGTTACCGAAAAAAAGAACATTTACGAAAAATCGGTTATGTGCATGACGACTATAATGTTGATGGGATACATTTCCGAAGTTTTGTTATGCGGTGCCAAATTATTTGCGGAAGAGTACAGTGGAAAATTTTGCGTGGCAATGAGTAAGTACAATAATTCATTTCGTAACAAGTGTAGTAATGATTTTTCAACGAGTGTGAGGTTTATAAAATGAGATAGAGGCGAATTTCAGATACTTGTGAGTTCGCAACTAGGGTAGAAATAATTTTTTTTACTCATGTGAAACTTTACATTTGTCAAAAACTTAGGATTACAGTAGTTGCGAAATGTGTTTTTATTCAACGCCATGGAAAAAGTGCGTACTTTAATCACTGCTGTTATTTTTGGAACGCACTTTTTTCACATTTTAGGACAAAATTTGATTGAGTTTATAATAGTGTTATACTGATGTTGAAATAATAATATTGGAATAATATTATTTATTTATAAAGTCGTTTTTTTCAGTAATTAAGTAAGTTTTACGAATTGTTGTTTCCAATTTTGATCATTTTATTTTTAAATATGAATTTAAGGGAGAATTTATTGTAAAATGTGAAATACCGAAGTATATTCAAAATTTCAATAAGGCTCGATTTTTCGACCATTTAGGTAAGAGAATGACACTTATTAAAAAAATGAGTCTTAAACATCAGGTGAATATTCGAAACGATTATAAATTTGCCAATACTATCGAGAATATTCAAAAATTTCATGAAATAATCAAAACTTCCAGCAATTTTCAGAATTTTTCAATATTGTTAGACATTACGAAAATTTGAATGATTATAATCATGAATCGTAAACATCAATTTTGGAACCATGAATGACATAAAAACAGTTATAAATGTACAAAAAACAATAAATCGCAAAATTGATATTTTCATACCATCTTCCGAAATATGGTAAAACGAATCTAAAATATTTGTTGTTTGTATTTCAGCTTTCATATCCTATTATTGTTACGTGGCTCTCTTATTCTGGCTCAATGTGATCGCATTCGATGTCTGGCGCTCAGTTTGGTACTTTTTCATTAAATTAAAAATTATAAAAATCATACTCTAGAGTCAAAAAATCGTAATAACTTCGTTAACCAAAAATTTTCCAAAAATCCAGTAAATTCAAAACTGTCAAACAATTTCCGACCAACTCAAATATTTTTATTCCGTACTTCTATTTTTCTCCTGTTTTATGTATTCCCTCTAGTTACTTACAAATACGATATAACTCATTAAATGTTCATAATTCGATGGCAAATGTCAAATTTACACTTTCAGGTTTCCTGTTTTTCCATTACGTAACAAACCCCTGTTCATCATATATTGTATTATCGGAACTATTGGACCCTCAATTTTCCTGATTTGGGCTTTGATAGCAAATTTTGTGGACGGTCCACACACTAAACCGGAAGTCACTGAAACGGATTTTCGGTTTTCTGGTTTGTACACAATTTTTCAAAACACCAGGTAGTTTGTTCACTAGGATATACATTTAAGATGACATTTAATTGGATATGGTCTAATTAAACATTTTCCATGCTTGTATACAAACCCAGGACATTTAAAGGATTTAATTTAGTAATCAAAAAGTCCTGGGTTCGCATCCCAGCATAAGAAAATTTTTTTTACGTGGAATCGAATTATCTGAAAAATTTGTTTGGACTGAACAACTATTTTGATTAAGTTATCAACAATTTCAGATATTCAAATAATTACTCGCAATTTCAGAAAATAATCATGATTGTAAATTTTAGCGGAAAGTAATATAACGTACGAAATTGAAATGCAATTTTACTGTCTTAAATACAATTGTAATCGAAGTATATTTTCCAGGATATTGTTAATAAATTCACGAAAATTACGTTTATAGTATATAATTTCAATAAAATCACATTAATTGTTATTAATTTCACAAAATCTATGAACAGTGGAAAACAACGTAAGTATGAAATTTCATATAAATGCTCGTATTAATAAAACGTCAATTTTTTAATGCTCGAAATACGTTTTTGACAATATTTTTCATAGGTCACGGTGCACGCTACGTCTTTTTTTACGGACCAATGATAGCTATAATTGGTCTCAATTTCATTTACACGGTTTTGACGTTCGTAAAACTACTGCAAATTCGACGAAAACAAATTGGGCTCAAAAACGAAAAAACGAGCTACACTTGGAAAATTTTCGCGAAAATGACAGTGGTCATGTGCTTCACTGGGACATTCAAAACGTTGTGTGCTGTTTTTCAGGATCCTACGACATTTTCGTGGTTAGTTTTCATTTTTCGGTTATTTTTATCGCCGCCATTAATTGAGATGTGGAAACTGTATTAATTATGCACTCGATTATACACTGGAATATTGATTGATTATTCGATCATAATTAAATGATCATTGATATATTAATTAAATCAGTAAATGATGGAATGATCATTACAAGTCTTTTTGTGTTGTAAATTGTCTCATTTCAGGTCTGTGGTCAACGTTTTGAATAGTCTACAAGGACTGATCATTTTCGTCCTCTTCGTTTTGTTGCAAAAGGAAACTCGAAAATTCCTTTCCGAAACGCAAGTTTGTGGTGTGAAAATTTTGAATGTTCCGTGCTACAGATGAGTTCGAAATCGCGAATATGAATGGATCTTGAAAATGCGCAGTTTTTGGAGCAGCAAGTTCGAAACATGTTTTTAAGCTTTCGAAAGAAAAAATCTTTCCAAATATTGCTTAGTGTGTATCGATTGAATAAACTTTTTTCGGGAAAATATTGGAATAACTAGGAATATTTATTTGTTCGCAAGAAAAACATCGTATATATATCGTCAGATCGATATTTATTATATATTATACAATAAAAGCCGAGTATGCACTTTCACGATGTCATGAATTTTTTACATTATAACTATAATAATATTGGGACCGTTCCACGCCAGATCGGCCGGTACTCACGGGTCATGTCTCAGATTTGCTTCAAATTTGGAGGGTCGCTAGTGGGGTCAAAATAATACAGAAACCCAAAATTTCAGATTTGTTGGTGCATTTTTTTCGATGCTACGGGATCGATAATAAAAGTGACTGATTTTTTTACTTTCTGAATATTGCTGAAGTAAAGCGAGCTAAAATTCTGAAAAAATTTGTACAGACGTATTACTCAGCAAGCTTTGAAAAAACATTTTTTTAGAAATAGTAACCTCAAAACGTAACCACGAAAAAAATCAGTGGACCAAACAACTCGATTTTTGTCAAATTACCCCATTTTTTGAAAAATTTGAGAAAATTTATAGTTGTAGCCTTTAAATGCGCGCAAATTTTGCATATTCAACTTTGAAAAAAGAACGAAAATTGTAGGAGTTACGAATTTTTTTCGAGCCATTTGTAAGTTTAAACACGGCGAAATTTTAGTAACCAATTGTACCTATTACACTACATATGGAGGAAACACGAAATAATAGAAATACGTTGTAAAACAAGTATTTTATACTGATCGGTCGTACGTATCATCCGCAACAAGCGTATCATACGTCCGTCAACGTTTTTCTCTATTCCTGCCAGTTTTCAATGCTGTGTATTCGGAAATCGGATGTTTTGGATCTTGTGATGTAGCAAGTTTCGATACATTACATCGAGCAAGCATTGAAAGGTGGCATGAATAGATAAAAACGTTTACGGACGTATGATACGCTTGTTGCGGATGATACGTACGACCGATCAGTATAAAATACTTTTTTTACAACTTATTTCTATTATTCCGTGCTTTCTTTATATGTAGTGCAATAGGTACGATTAATTACTACAATTTCGCCGTGTTTAAATTCACAAATCGCTCGATCCACGGGGATGTGGTCATGATGACACGCGCACCAAGCTACAAAAAAATTCGTAACTCCAACGATTCTCGTTCTTTTTTCGAAGTTAAATATGAAAAATTTGCGCGCATTTCAGGGCTACAACTATGAATTTTTTCAGATTTTTTAAAAATGGGGTAATTCGATGAAAATCGAGTTGTTTGATCTACTGATTTTTTTGTGGTTAGATTTTGAGGTTATGATTTCCGAAAAGTTTTTCTTTCAAAGCCTGCTGAATAACACGTTCGTAGAAAATTTTTCAGAATTTTAGCTCGCTTCACTTCAGCAATATTTAAAAAGTAAAAAATTCGGTCACTTTTCTTATAAATCCCGTAGCATCGACAAAAATGCACCAAAAAATATAACATTTTGATTTTCTGTATTATTTGTACCCTCCTAGAGACCCTCCAAATTTGAAGCAAATCTGAGACATGAACCGTGAGTACCGGCCGATCTGGCGTGGAACGCCCCATTTATATAAGTACTCTTCATATAAGGGAAACTAGATAAGATACAAATTTTATGTGAGAAAACCTCCGAAAAATTGTGCATGTAAAATTCATGCGAAGTCCAAATGTATTTTCCTTAACATGTATATGTTGTATAACATTAACATATTGTTCAATCTACCATTCCATATTGTCGAATTTTTGAAATACAAAAGTGCGTAAGTTCAAAAATTCATCTGTTTAAGAAATTCTCGCAACTTGTTTGGGCACTCGACTGCTTTCCCAAATTGATGACTCTTTGTTAGAATAAAATAGCATTCGAAATTCTCAAAGTCGGGAATGAAAATTTACAAAGTTCTGTATGTTAGAATTTCGAATATTTTTTATTCTGAGATTACAAATTTAGGGGTAAGAGGTGAGCAGCATCGAGAACGTGAAAAAAAAATGTTCACGCGATTTTTACATTATGGGACAGGCTCCTTTAAAACTAGTGCCGCTACTTGATCTGATGGACACGAACTCGGAACGAAGAGTGCCGAGTTGGGGCCGAGGTCGCACGAAACTGCACGAAAACGAGAACCGATAAGAAAATTAAGGGGGTCTTCTACGTATGAACTTTTCAAAAATCGATTTTTTTTTTTTTTTATTGCATATTTCGAATCTACCAGTCCTTAGAAATGTGCCCCATGAAGGATTTTGAGAGATACGAGTTAGTTATGTCAATTTCGGCAACTACCCGTGTTTTCGGCGTATTGGCGGCAGGCGCTCGCGGCGTGACTCAAACAAGAAAACCAGACTTTTTGGCAGTTTTTTACAGTTTTACGAGTGTGTTTGTATCTATGTGTATTTTTGGGACCGGATTTTCAGGTGATTTTAGTCTTAAACCGATTAAACCGTAAGTTTTACTAATCATGCTTTACCCCGTCGTACATGTTCAAACGCGTTTTCCCAAACGTCGTGTTTTTTAAAAGTTTTGGCAAGAGTTCTTATAAACTACTCGGAATTCCGAGGATTTTCTTCTCTATATTTATTTGGCAAACATGTCACTACGCTTAGACACGAGCTTTTATGAAAAAGAGTTTTTTTTTTCCAGTTTTTACAGCCTTTTTTAACTGAAAAAAACAGTAAACAAAATTTTTTTTTATTCACAAGTCTGCCATTTTCAGGAATTTGCGTATTTTCGAAAAAGCTCCTGTCTAAGCATAGCCAACGTAACAATAATTAAATACATTTTTGGTTTTTTGTGTTTGAGGCAACCAACATCCCAAACTCTTGCCAGAAAGTCGACTCTTACGTTCTGGCAGAGGCATGGTCAAGGACACTTCAAGGTCGCTATTGTTGAGAAAAAAATTTTTATTTGCAATTTTTTTGTAGTCGAAGTATGTGTCAATAAAAGGCAAAAAGCCATTCTTCATTATCATGTGCAGTTTTTTTGCGAACCATTCTTAAAAATGAGCTTAAAATTTGGCTCACCCCCTTAAAAACTCGACGAAGATTTCAATCGCGAGTCCAAAAAGACGCCTGAAAGGGATATTATCTTAGAGTCACATATAGTCACGCGTACCGCTGACTCTATCTGATTCTAGGGATAATTCATGAAATATTGATATATTCATTGATACTGTTGACGATAGAGCTGAACTAAATAATTTACTATAATTATAACGGTTACCGAACCAGTTTCTCTCTCGTTAAATTTCTAGAATACCGCTGACGCTGATCACCCTAAGTAATCTGAGACAATTTTCTATTTTACTCGTGATCAAGGACAAACTGCTCGATTATTTGTGAATTATCTGAAACTCGACGAAGATTTCAATCGTGAGTCCAGAAACACGCATGAAAGGGATATTATCCTAAAGTCAGATAGAGTCACTCGTACTCGTGACTCTATCTGACCTGAGGGGTAATACAAGAAATATTGAAATATTAATTGGTATTGTTGACTATAAAGTTAAACTTAATAATTTTCCCTAATTTAAACGGTTTTCGAAACAGTTCCTCCCCCGTCAAAAACTGAAAGTCGCTTAGTACTGCCCTAGTAATTATCAACACTTTTGTATTATATGTAATTTTAGACTAATGGGAAATTCTATACTATGGGGAATTTTTAATACGTGGGAATAATTCGAACCCTCTGACCTCGGAATTGAAAAATATTTTTTTGATGTGTTTCCCCCCCCCCTCCCCTCCCTACTCATAAAAAAATCACAGACGGGAAATAAATTGTTTTTAGTTTTCTGATCGAAAAATTTTTCTCGTTGTTAGTGCTCGTCGAACAGATCGAGACAAGCTGTATAGCAAGTGAGTGTTTAATATTTTATAAAATAATGTTTTTAATCTTGGCATTTCGAAAATCAGAACTTTATAAAATTTCAATCCGAAAATCAAGACATCAAAAATTCAGGATTCTCGAACACTCAAATTTTAATACGGTTATTCGAAAAATTGTGATGTATTATCGAAACTTCAATATTTAAGGAAAAAAAAAATTGAAATTCGGTAATTTACGGATTCACGATTAAAAAGCACACTATTCGTATGATGAATAATTTTCATCAAAAAGAGAAGCATTTGGAAATACAAAATCTACAAACATTCGAACTTTTAAATTTCGAAAATTTAAGAAATCAAACTCAAGAATACAAATTCCACTTAATTATAAATATAAGACTTAATGATTCAAATATTAACAATTTCGAATTTATCAATCTAAACAACTATAACAATTAAATTTTGAAATGACAAAAATGGACAGAATTTGAATTCCAAAGTCCTAAAATTTTTCGTCTGTGAAGTTCACAGACAACAAATTGTTAGGCTTACAGTGTAAACCCAAAAATCAAAAATTAATAGTAGATTTTTCCATATGAAAAAAAGTTTAAAAATTCAGAAATTCGTTGAGATTTCATCATTTTCTCAGAGTTATAACAAATATCATAAAAAACTGTCAGTAACAAGCATTATTTTTCGTATTATCATTTCAATTCACAATTGAGTCTTTTATATTTACTGATTTTTAGCGATTTTAGTCTTTTTTTCAAAATACCGGATGGATTTTTCATATCGAACTATCATGAATAAGAATACACATGTACGATAAAAATATGAAAACAATATAATCTTCAATGTTGATTCCTACAGACTCCATCTCGAAAATTTCACTTGGAACAAACCAAAAATCACCATGACTCAACAAAATATATCAAAATCGGATATAATACAAAAGTTTCCCAAATGGCGATCCCTCATTTTCATGATGACCTCAATGATTTCCGCGATTTGTCTGTTGATAGCAATCCTCGTTTATTACAATTACCGGAAAGAAAAAAAAATTTTCCGAAGAATGATAATTTGCACGATGACCACAATGATGATGGGATATTTTTCTTTTGCAGTTTTGCAATTAGAAGTGTTTGTGCCTTGCTCCAGTGAGCTTGTATGCAACTTGATAGGTAGATAAAGACATAAAGTATAGATATTTTATTACACTTGTTAACGTGACAATATTGTTTTTCATGAAGTGAATTTTTATATCGTAGGCTTCACAACGTACTTTGTACTGATGACTACGTTTTTTTGGATCCATCTCATTGCTTTTCATATCTGGCGTTCTATTTGGTGAGTTATTGTGTAATTTCATATGTTTTTGGACAATTTGAGACTTTTCCGACAATTTAAATAATTTGGCATTTTAGGCAGATTGGTGTTTTTTCATTTTGTATTATTAAAACCCGAGTCTGTCTGGATTTTTGAATTAGAGTTCTGAAGTACTTGAATTTATGAATTTTGAAATTTCTATAATCATCGTGGTTTTTTAAAGTTACGAACTTGTAAAGTCGAATTTTTTAATGTACAAAATCGAGTATTTCGCACTTTCTTACCCTATTGTAGCATTTTCATGCTTTCTGATTCCAAAACATCGAAATTTGTGTTTATAAATATGAAATTGGGATGTTTGCAACCATATCAATTTTGATTTTGAAGTTCCAAAGTTTTCTTATTTTGGTATTTGAGTTTAAAGTTGTTCTAAGATTCTATTTTTTCTTTCAGGTTCATCAGTTTTCCACTCACAGATGAAACTTTATTCAAAATTTACTGTTCAGTTGGTTCTATTGGTCCATCAATTTTTTTACTTTGGGCAGTAATCGCAGAATACGTGCCTGGTTCGCAAACAAAACTCGATTTCAAAATCGGTTATGATTGGTTTGCTGGTAAGTTGTTGACTTCTGGCTTTTATAACAGATATTTGAAAATTACGTGGTAAAAACCGAATTTCACCAGGAATTTTATAAATTTGAATTCTTTGGACAAGTTCGATATTCAAAAAATTAGTAATTGGAAGTTTCCGAATTTCCAGATTTATAGTGAACGATCAGAGAATATTAAAGTTTGAAATTATTGAAAACTTTGAAAATATAAAATTAACGGTTTGAAAATTCGGACGAATACCGAAAATAAATTCAAACACAGGAGTATAAAATTACAACAACAAAAAATAAATAAATAAAAAAACGGAAAGTTTCCATCGTTTGAAGTCCAAAAAATATTTCCAAAGAACTTCAATGATCGAAGAATGGACAATTTGAAATTTCGGAAAATTTCGTACTTGAAAAATAAAAGAATTAGTATGATCAATAGAAAAGTTCAATTCTTGATTTCTGAGATTTTGAATCCAAAGCTCAGATTTCTGCTCATTATCGAGAATTTTTCAAATTTGATATTTTTTGAATTCCGTTTCAGAAAGTCGGAAACGAACATTTCACCGCGTCATTGCTTTAGATGCAAGAATTTTATGATTTTGGAGCATGAGTGTTCATAAAGACTTATTTTCCTGGAGGTACTGAAAAAACCGTAAAAAACCGGTGATTGGCTTTTTCACTGTTTTGGAAAAAAGATCTTACAAACGCATGAATTTCGAAAAATTTATCTGACAAAAAAACGGGAAAAGAAGAAATCTGAAATTTGCAAAACTCTCGTAATTGTCCCCAATTCGAATATTTCCCAGAATTTCCAAAAACTTCAAAAGCCTTGGAAGTGTTAATAATTTTGATGTTTTTTCAATACTTGAATATGTCTATAAGTTTTGTGAAATTTTTGACTTTTTCAAAATTCACGAATTTTCAAACATTTTCAAAACATTCCATATTCTCAAGAAAGTCTCACAAATTTCCGGAATTTCACAAGTTTTGGAATTTTCACAATTTTCATTACTTTCAGATTCCTTAGAATTTTCAAATTATCTATAAATAATTCTGGAATGTTCCTGATTTTCCAGAATTTTCGAACTTTGAAATTTTTATAATGTTTCTAATAATTCAGAACTCCCAAATTGTCCATAACCTTCATAATTTTCTCATTATGTTTCTTCAAGTGAATTTTTGATTTTTGTCATACATTCTGAATTTTTCCAAAATTGAACATTTTCGGCATCTCACGGAATGACTAAATTCTACGTCATTTCCAATTTCAATAGTGCCTTTTTAACAGTTTCGACGATTGTTTAAAGAACTATTTATTTAATCTATGTAATTTTTCGCTTCACCTGGTGATATCTTTCAGCTCGATTTTTCGAGACCCAGGCATTTTTGAGATCGGTTTTTTGAAAAAACCAGAAAAAACCGTGAAAAACCAATTATTGGTTCCATACATTCTTTTTAATGCCACTAAAGTTGAATGTAAATTATTTTAACCATGCAAGTTACGCGTATGTTTCCATGCCCTGAAATCATTTTGTTCTTGCATCGCAGAGACACAGTGCCAATCCTGATCAATTTACACAATTTTTTCTTTTCCAAAGATCGAAAAAGTCTATGGATGTATTTATATGGACCACTCACAATACTGATCGTGCTCAACATTATCTACTCAATTCTATCGACAGCGAAATTAATCCAAGTTCGCAAAAAAGGAACGCAAACTTTAGGCCAGACGAAAACAGTGTACAATTGGTGTATATTCTCCAGATTGGTATTTCTCATGGGTGTTTCATGGATTTTTCTGAGTTTGGCTGAAACTTTTGAGGACTCTGAAAATTATTCGTATTGGTAAGAAAAGTTTAATTCACCTTTTTCACAAAATTTTCGGAGTGTACACGTAAGACATAAAATTTTCGTACATTTTTTTAATTGTTTGAAAAATTCAAAATAGTAAAAAATTTTCTAATATTTCAACACTTCTTGGGGACCTACTGTAAATTCTACAAAATTATCGAAAATAGGACGAATTCTGGAAATTGGATCAAACTTTTAAAAAATATGAATAAACAATCAAAAATTTTCAAACTTTCGGAAGTTCCGGAAGATTTGAAAAGATTATGCAATATTTGAAGAAATCTAAATTTCTCGATATTAAATTGAAAAACGTTACAGATTTTTAAGAATTTTCAATTTTGGATTAGGTAAGGTCATAAACGTGACAAAACTGTCTCTCGAGATAATAACAATCAGTTGTCAATATTTATCGAATGTCTGACCCATAATCTATTTTTAAAAATTATTTTTCAGGCTACTTGGAGACATCTTTAATACACTACAAGGACTCTGGATGTTTCTTCTACTCGTCCCATTTCGTAAAGATATCAGAATGTTTCTCGCAGAAAAAAAGCCATGGGGTATAAAATTCCCAAAATCGTGGGCTGAACAATATATTGAAGAACAAAATGACGATTATGCAAGATGCCAAAATCAAAGATTACAAGTTTGAATTTTTCGACTACGATTATGCGAATATTTATAATCCCACCCACCTTCAATAAACCGAAATGACGCAAAAAAATGTATTGGTTAAAAAAATATTTTTAAGCAGGGGAAAAAAGATTTATTGGGGGGGAAATTTTCCTCCCCGGGGGTTGGGGGGGGGGGGGAACTACTCACCTGCCAAAAAAAATGAAAAATATAATAATGGAAAAAATATAGTAAAATATAAGAAATATAATAGTACTAATATATAAAACTCTACTTGAAAAATATATGTTACTCCACGATTTTTGATTGTTTTGGATCTCGAGACACATAAATAAACTTCTGGGTAAATTCGCGCGTATTTTTTTTTTCGATATAATCTGAACATTTCTGGTGTTTATTTCCGTAAGAAAAATAAAAAAATTTTTTCGAACTTAGAGAAATACCTGTGTTTTTCCATACTTATTATATTTTTCAATTCAATATCACCTGACTGTAAAAAATATTGTTCATAACAATTCTTCAAACAATACTGAAAGATACACTCATTACAAAGTGCAAAAATAATTCCTGTGCTTTACAATGGACAATATTAATAAAATTATAAAACTCTTGCAGTCGACTGGGAAAAAAGTCTTGATATTTCAAAGAATTTGTTATTTAAAATTTGCATCAAGCATAATAAAAAACATATGGAGGGATAATATTTAAGAAAACAGGTATGATATATAATTTTTTTATTTTACCCTAAAATAATTATTTTTTTTTTACATAATATTCGTACGCAAAATGATAAACGATATTTTTCAATGCATGTTTCGAAAAAACATTTTTCTAGGTAATCAGTGATTATCTAGAAGATTCTTAATCACTGCCTGCAGAAAAATTGACTTTTTGGAAATTATAAAGCTTTTTCTATTCTTATGGAAAAAACTCCACAATGGCGGTTAACTATGCAGATGGTGAATTCCTTCATTTCTGCATTATTTATTGTTACAACAATTATTGTTCACTCCGTTTTCCGATAAGAAAGGGATATTTATAGAAAAATGATTCGGTGCACGGCGACTTCAATGATGCTAGGATATATTTCGTACGGAATGCTACATTTGGATGCTGTTGTGGGGTGTATGAACGAAAGTTTTTGTGCATTCTTTGGTAATTGTTTGTTCAATAATATTTTATGGATTTTTTATACTCCGTAAATTTTGGCTTATTTTCTATAATTGTTGCGATTTTCTTTTTTTCAACCTTATATAATAATAATAACATAAAATGTTTGTTATAAAATAATGAAAATTTTATAAGGTCGATTTTATAGAACTAGTATGAAGTTTTTGTGAAATTTACGATTTTTATTTAGCAATTTCATAAAAACTATAGTTATACAGAATTTTTTACGTGAAAATTTTTTTTTCATAAATCTCGAAATTTCATATTTATTAGAAATTGTTGGATAATTTCCATGAAATACACTTTATAAAAAACAGAAATTTCATAACAAATTAGTGAATTTTATAAAAGTTTTATAAGAAAAATATTTACAAGTTAAATTGTATATTACATGTAATTTCAGTATCTATCAATAATTTTTTTTCACGCTCCCAACATTTTTAATAATAATGCAATTTCGTAAAATTCAGAATTAGGAATCTCTAAAATGAGTAAATTTTTATCAGCGATGTCTAATCTATATCCTTTACATACATCGTGTTTGTTTCGTATTTTACGGTCTCGAATATAAACCGCACTTTTTTTAAATATAGGTTTTTTCACGTATGTCATTATGATAACAACCTTCTTTTTGATCAACTTAATCGCTTTCAATATCTGGCGTTCAATTTGGTAAGTTGTAAACTTAATTTCTATCGATAAATCGAACATACAAAAAATATACTTTTTCGAAAACCCAAATTGAAGGGCAAATAATAAAAAAAGCATAACTCACTTTTGTGATGGGGTTCATTTTTCTACCTAAACACATGAGAAAATTACCTTCTCCGAAGTATGAGAGTTTGGCGCTTTTTATTACTTTCCTGCCAATTTTTAAGTTAATTGTATTTTAAGGTACAAGTACGCATAATGCAAAAACTTGCAACTATAGATTTAGTTAGAATCAAATTTTTTTTCGAACGATAACTTTTACGGGCAAAAAAACATGGCCGCCTGCGCATGCGCAGAAAACTCATGCAATATATGCAAATTTCTTCCAACCGTCGATTCTCGTATAGACATAAATTTGTTTTTATATTTGCGAAAAAAACACTCCACGTACTACAACATCGCCGAAAATCAGTAGAAATGTCAACCCGAACAAATCATGGACTTACATTTCCGCTAAAAACGTCACTCGCCAAACCCAAAGATCGGACTGCACTCATGCCAACTGGAAAAAATTTGCTCGGTCCGATTGTGTATTACATCCTTCTTCTTTCTTGCAAAAAACGATAAAATGACACACTCCCACACTTTAGCGTCCTCCCAACGCGATTCCACGGGGGTCGAAGCCGAAATTACGAAAAAACCGCGTTTTTACGCGCAGCGGAACTCTGTTTACATTCGACGACGTGTAGTAAACTGCAACTTGTTGCAACTGCAGACTGCGCGGGGAGTAACGGTTTTTTCATGACCGTTGGAAACAGTTTTGGCGCGGATGCAGTTATTCCGTTTGAATTGTCGTACAAGTCAGTAAGTTTGAAGATGTTTGATTTTCTGATTAGATTTTTCAAAGTTTTGACATTTCTGAATTTAAAATGGATAATAAGAGTATACATATTATCACCACTCTCCTAAAATCAGTTTTTAAGTTGATGAACGTAGTTCCGGAGTTGCAGTGTATCGACGTTCTATCGATGTTTATCGATAATCATAGATACTTATCGATTTCTATCGATAGACTCGCATAATCTATTTCTTATATAATAATCCCCTTTGTTAATAACATAAAAACTATACTTATTTTCAGGTTTATCAATTTTCCACTCAACGACAGGACATTATTTAGAGTTTATTGCGTAATTGGAATTATCAGCCCATTAAGTTTCCTAATTTGGGCTTTATCAGCAAAATACACCAAGGGTTCACACGCCAAACCTGATTTTCACCCAGAGTATTATTGGTTTACTGGTGAGTTAATTATAATTGCAGTAGACTTTTAATTACGGAAACGTAATATAAACGTATAAATACACTATATTTTACTATTATTCATAATCATTTTTTCCATCGAAGAAGTGGAAATATTTTGTATAATTCTAAAAGTTGGAAGAAAAGTTTTTTCAACTCAACTTTTTGGGAAAATTGTATTCATCCCTATTTTTATACTTCGGAAATTCAAGATTCAATGACGCTGAAACATACTTTTTTGACGTTTTAATGAATCGTGTGCAATGAAAAAATCAGATTCAAACGTTGGACTTGTGGTAACGCTGTGGACTCATATTACTGAGGTCCCGAGTTCGAATCTCAGCCAGAACAGGGTATTTTTGTTCAAGTAGATATTTTTTCTTACTATTTCCTAAACCCACAGCTAAAAAAATGACAAAAATTCACTTCGAAAAATGCGAAAATTGTTTAATTTGGTCATATTGATTAAGTGAAAAAAAAAGTCTGCAGTTGTCAACGAATGCCTGAGTTTAATCTATCCATTCATTTCCAAATTAGTTTAATTTACGGGAATAATCTATTATTTTTGAATTTTTCAACATTTTCCAGGCTCCCGACCGATATGTACAACTCTCTGCAAGGACTTTGGCTTTTTCTTTTGCTAGTCCCATTTCGCAAAGATGTCAGAGTATTTCTCGCCATCAAAAAACCATGGGGGGATTAAATTTCCGAAATCATGGAATAGTGAAGTATAAAATGAAGATCGTGTCTTAAATAAAACCTAAACCATTTGTAAAAAAATCATGAAAATCGTTGACAAGTTCGAAAATAATGCAATAACTTTTCGGTTTTGTTCTTTTTTTTTAACTTCCAATAAAACATTGTGAACCATTCGAAAATTATGTTTTTGTTCATAAAAAACATATCCTATGAATAATTTTTAGTTGGAATTGTGTAAAAATTAATTTAAATGGAGTTAGGATAGGTATGATTAGGTCCAAATTGGGTCAAAATTGCGTCTGATCAGGTCCAAGTAATATTCATATAAGTAATATTCAAGTTAACTAACTGACCTCGACGTTATTCACTTGGGAATTAAAGAACTTGAATAACTCAGAATTTTACAGTGTTTTTCTGAAATAAAAAAAATATAACGCCGTTTTTTCCATTTGCGTAAAGTATTTCTCAAAACGGAGAATATCTTCAGTTTTTCACAAAAACATTCAACAGTGCACATAGTCAGTTCCTCGGAGTAAATTATTATTATTATTTTTTTTCATCTAATATATTTTCTAAAACTGGAGAACAATGTGTGGATCGTGCTTTCTTTTTGTTGTTTACTCAACAATTATCTTTGGGAAAGTTTTCGCATCTTCTGGAAATTGGACTTTTGGCTGTTGTTCGGAAAATTTGAAACTCGTTGATAACAGAACTTGTGAAAACGGAAGTTCTATGGTGTTCAATTGTACAACGTATTTTGAAATTGATGCAGAAAGTTTTGTTTTTAACGATGGATCTTTGGTTAATCGTAATGATGTGGTAACTCAAGAAAGGTATTGTTTAATGACGATTTTTTCTTATTTTCCTACGCGACATTCGATTAAGTCAATTTTTCGTCAATCGCATAGGTGAAAATTTTTAAATGATGCCAAATTTACGCAAACTCATCAAATCATCAAGAATGTTGAAAACGTTCGGAAAAATACGAAGTTTGAGGAATTATTGTACAGTCGACTGATTTTTTAAATAATCGAATTCATTATCTTATACAAAACATTCTGAAGGAAATAATGCGAAACTTGCGCAAAATCATCAAATCATCAAAAATGTTGAAAACGTTCGAAAAAATACGGAGTTTGAAGAATTATTACACAGTTTTGTTCAATTTCCCAAATTTTGGGTGACTCAATTTTCATTCAGAGCACATCATTTTTAAAATCATCGAATTTATCATGTTATACACAAAAATGTTCTCATTTTATGAACAATGGATGTCCCAAAATATGCATACAATTCCGCCAAATGGATAAAAATTCCCAATTTTCCAAATTTCAGTTACTGCCTGGCAGATCCGAGCTCAAAAAACTCAAATGCGCTCATTTGCACCGACCACGAATTGTACATACTAATATTCTGTCCAAAATGGCGGTCCATAGTACTTTGCGTCACCATGAGCATTTCATCATTTTTCCTCATTATTTCTATCGCAATTTACGTTTGTCTCCCAAAAGAGAAAAATATAAACCGAAAAGCACTGATTTGCATGATGACAGCAATGCTTATGGGATACATTTTCTACACCATCATTTATTTGCAAGGACTCCTCCGATTTTTAAACGAAACATTCTGCGTATCGATGGGTAAATTTGATGGAAAATTTTGTGTCCCCATTGGAAAAGTGCATGCTTCTTCCACTGTTGTCATTATTATTTTGTTGAAGACGAATTTTTCGTGTTATAGGAAAACATTTCTACATAATTTTTAAAAAACCGGCTCGTTCGTGAAATTTTACACTTGTTGAATAAAGTTACTACCGCGCTAGTTGTGAAATGTAAGATTTTTCAATGCTGTTGGAAAAATAAAATTAATTGATGCTGGTTTTTTTTTTCAGGTTTTTTTGCGTACTTTAGTGCAATGACGATGTTTGTTTGGATGAATTTGACGGCTTTCAATGTCTGGCGCTTGGCTTGGTAATTAAGAACTTTTTTCTTTCACGATATTTTTTCCTAATAAGGATAATTTGTTTATTTAATATTTTTTTCTTTAAATCAGTATGTAATAACGTAATAATGTGTTAACTTATATATTTAACAGTGAATTTGTGAATGTAATAAGTGATATATTTTTGCAGGTTTTTTAATTTTCCTATACAAGATAAAAATCTGTTCATTGTTTACTGTTTCGTGGGATTTTTCGGTCCTCTAATATTCCTCATTTGGGCCTTAATCGCAAACTTCGATGGAGATTCAGATTTGCGTCCAGCATTTGCCATAAATCATTGTTGGTTTCCTCGTGAGTTTTATTGTTTTCATCTTTCATCATTTTTCGATCGTTGAATTTTACGATTTATAGATAAAAATTCGAACCCCCTCCCTCCTTCCGCTACGAACTACATATAGGCAGAAAATCTGACTTGATTACGTCCTAATTTGGTTAAAAATTAGGTCTGACATGACTCGAAATTGGATCAAAATTGTGGGTCCCAATCAGATAAGAATCCAATGTTAATTCCATCAAATCAGTTCAAAGCCACTTAATTAGATCGAGATTGGACATTAATTTCAATTGAACTCGAATTATGTAGACTTTTTGTCTTGATTGACTAGAAGTCGAATTAAAAAATTTAATTAAAATATAAATTATGTCAAGATTGAACCGAGGATATAAAATCTCTCAATCACGTTTTCGAAAGACCGAAATTATAATATCTAGAGTGTCTAAATTGGAATAGAGACGTAGGCTGGACCTCAATATCGATTACATTCCGGAAGTATGCAATTCGAAAGTCAAAATCGTTTGAAATGGGATTAACATTGAGTCTGAATTGTGTCTAAATGTGGTTGTAGATATGAAGTGTCGTGATCACGTCTTCAAAAGTTCATAAATTGGGTTTTAATTGTGTCTAAATTTAATATTCAGATGTATATAGGAATTTAATTTAGATTAGGCTCATATTATGTAGAAATTTAGTCTCGATTGAGTGTAAATTAGGCTGAAATTGAGGTCTTTATCAGATCCCAACTTGCAAACGATATAATAAATTATTTAAACAATGTTTTGTTTTTTTTGCAAAATTTATGAATTGAAACTATTTTACTATTTTTTATACAGCTGGAAGAGTGATATGGGCCTTTTTGTATGGACCAATCGCGTGCATACTCCTGCTGAACACTGTTTACTCAATCTTAACATTGAAAAAAATAAACGAAGCTCGCCGAAACGCAATGAAAAATCTCCAAGTCAAATCATCAAGGTACAATGCCTCTATGGTTGTAAAAATTCTCGTGATAATGGGATTCTCCTGGATTTTCGAAGTTTTATCTGTGGCTTATCGGAATCATTTGAATTGCAAAATCTGGTAAGAAAATAAATGACGGAATAGTGGACAAATATCGATGAAAAATTGTTTTGAAAGGGGATTCCAAAGGACACAAAAAATTGGCATGTACACCATTAATCTGTCTCCGAATCAATCTTACTTAATTTTCTCTATTTCAGGATCACGGTCGACATTTTCAATTCTCTGCAAGGACTTTGGATTTTTATTGTACTCGTTTTACTGTCGAGAGATGTGAGAGTATTTTTGTTGAAAAAACATCCCTTCGGTATAAAATTTCCGGAATCTTGGACTAAATAAATGTATAAAAAATCTTAACTAGTTTACTTTATTCAGTATGAAACGAGGAATCTGAAAGTTTGAAACTCGTTGAGGAAGTTTTGCGGATATCATTATTTTTGATGAATTATTTTACACGTAGCTTTCGAGAATGATTCCATCTAGCCCCGACAAAAAAAACATGAAGTGAACCTACCTGAACGTATCCCCGAAGGTCTGTCCCGCACACTGATCTGTAATATACACTGGATAACTGATTCCTGTTCTCCCACCACCGGGTAGCGGCACTAGTTTCAAAGGAGCCCCGTCCCATTATACTGTCAAAATCGCATGCAAATTTCTTTTCACGCTCTCCCGATACTGCTCACCCCCTCTAGTAAATCTGTAATTTTATACGTAATAATCTTCAAAATGTTGACCCTATGGTCAACATGAAAAAAATCAATCATATTAAAATTCTCATTATTCCTGTAACAATCCGAATTATTTCACGAGACCCTCAATTTAAAAGTTTGATAGTAAAATCATTGAATCTCCACCTGTGGAAAAATTGCGTTCTATAATTTTTCGTTCCTGAATGAAGATTTCTAAAATCAGAATCGATAAACTTCGTTTCTAATAAATGCGGACCTCAAAAAGCCCCGTGCTTAATGCGTTGCCAACATAATCATATGCAAGAAAAATTCGAACTTCGAAACTTTGAAAAGTTTTAATTTAAATTCGAGAATTTGAAAAATTACAGTCTGTCAAGTAAGAGCGTGTACGGCCTAACTTGTAGTTGGTAAAGAAAATCGTCCCCATATTTTTATCAGATTGTAGAGGGAGCCTTT